>JABVXS010000156.1:0-48781 GCA_013365335.1 Madathamugadia hiepei
GTATGCTTGCCAGTTGTGCGGGGTTTTGTTGGCCAGGAATGCATGGTATAATTGTTTCTTTTCTCAAACTATCCTTTTGACCTCTTCTGTCCACATCCAAGTCTTCTTGTCAATGTAACGTTTCCTTGGAATCGTAGTGCCTCTTACCTTATTCAGTAATAGCTTTATGAACTGCATTCCAGGTGTCGTCTACGTTAGTTATCGGAGGAAGTGTGATTAATCAGTGTATCCCCTTTCTTTCAGTTTCCACCATTTAATCCGTGCCGTTTTGGTGAATGCGCGTTTGATTATTTGATTAGGAGGAGAAATCCGCACTCTCCACACTACAGGTCGATGCTGTTGTGTGAATGACATTACTTTGGCGTTTAAAACAGTCTTAGCGTGACTTTGCCTGTCGAGGATATAGTTCCATTTGTGAGTACTACGCGACCAGATGTGTTTCACGTTTGATGAATCGTGTGTTCGCGATAGTGAGTTGGTCAGCGGATGAGAGGAGTTGTTCACCCTCATTGTTTCTGATATTCATGACTTCTGTGTCCTTCTTTATCTTTTCCGACATGGACATTTATATCTCCCGCGATGATTACATAGTCTGTGTGCGAGATTTCTATCATTTTGTCATCAAGAAGTGCCCAGATGGAGTCTTTTTCGTTTTCCGCGAATCCCGGTTGGGGTGAATATGCGCTGAAGAAATGGATGATCATTTCTGTTGTGGACTAGCCTACTTTCGTGCTGACTTCGTCCGTAAGTCTGAAACCCTTGCATATTATTTGCATGGACCGGGCTTTGTCCGTGCGCGTCGATTCTGGAGTACGCCCTAGGCTTGTCTTGTTGCGACTATTTTTGCCCGGCCGGCCCGTCGCAAAGGTATGTCGTCGAGACAACAATTCGATATAATACCAAACATTTGCAAACCTATTTGAATGATTATTTGTAATGTGAAGAATTTTTGTTTCTTCCTCATCTGCTCGATTCTTTTCACGTTTTTGACTACATGAAGACGTGTTGATGCATGCTGTAACTTTGCCATCAATAATATTTGTTAAATTTCTATCACTGGAAATGATTTTTGCATGAAATTCGAAATTCTATGCAACATAGATGAAATTCACATATCAAATTATGAGGAAAACTATGCAACTCCACGATCTTACTGATATTCTACAGAATATCGGATTGTCTGGAATAAAGGAGTCTCTTTTTTCGCACCTCGAACTCCTCCTTTTCCTTTAGTGATCTGAAAATTTTTCAGAGTAGGCGTGAGGTGCGCCTGTTGTTTGTTTGTGCCCTGGTTTGCCCCGTCGACAGCTGAGATAGATGCCGAAAGGTAGGTTCTTAATTTCAGGTTAATTGGGAACGATGCTACTACTTTATGTTTTGAAAAGTGTCACTATAAATTAAACTATTTTATTTTTCATTTATATGTTTGAATTTGCTGTGTATTGATCGGTTTATTTCTGAGTAGCGTTTATTTAAATTGGTTGTTTATTGTGATTAATCGGTATCTTCCAGTGTTTTTTTTTTAATAATAATTTCTTCTTTGTATGACTAGTTAACATCTTGTAGATATCAGCATTTGTGTCATTAATCTATTTTATATAAATATTAATATCCTGGATTAATTTCGGATTTTTTCAGACATGCTAAAACCTGTTGAAGCGAACGAAGTTGCTAAAATTGATGAAAGCGATGCAGCACTAATCGAACAGATCAACAAACAAAAGAAAGAAATTGAAGAGGAGGTAAGTTAAGCGACAAGTTAGGGGGCATGGAAGAAATTGAATTTTTTTGAATTGTCAGTTACAAAATGTATTTGTAGGTTTTGAAAAAAATTTAAAAGGCGCTCAGTTTTTTCTTATGAGGTGTTGTGGTGTAGTTGTTATCACTGTCCATTCATAAGTAAGACTTTGTGTGTTACAATGGCAGTAATGTTTCTAATATCTTTCATTGTTTTTCTCTTTAATTAGCGAAAAAATTACTTTGTTGTGAAGCTATCATTGTATTTTGGAATACCAAGTAAGTTATTTACGAAAGGCAAAAGAAAGTGAAAAACAAGGAATGACGAGAAAAAACGTCCTTGAAGAAATGGTAAAAAGAAGTTGTCATCGAATGTCCAAACTTAAGTTGAGCGTTGTAAAGGACAGTTTTACTTCAGTTTCATACAGTTTATATGCAATCTGCTGTAGATTGTTTAACCAGTCAGGTTGCATAATCACTACCAACTGGCTCTAATACAAGCTCCACTGAGTTCATTTGTTTATCGTCATCAAAGATCAAGCTTCAGCCAATAATGACTACAAAGGAGATAATTCTGAGATCAGCAGATGTGACAAAGAAAGGGTGATAACATTTGTAAGCATTGTCTCTGTTGCAAGCACAACATTGTTTGGTTTGATACCAATTACGATCATTTCGCTTTTTCTGAGAGTTTTTTCTTGGTTTTTTATCAGAAAATACATGCAGAGATAGTTTGGTTTAATTCTTGTTTTCTGGTTTCTTCCAAAGTCTTGAATTTGGATTATTAGAGAATACATTTTGTGTAGATTACTTCATAAGTCAAAATAGCTGTGGATTATCAGGTAGACAGTAGAGCGTAATGATATACAGAGATGATTTAGGTGAAGAAGGAGCACGCGCTGGTTGCGCAGAAGGAATCAATTAGCGTCTTGCTAAATGAATATGACCGTGATGAAAGTGCCGAATATTATCAGAAATCAGAGGTAATTTGCATTAGTTTTGGGGGATTGATGGAGATATTTTTTTAAATTATCGAAATAATGTTAAACACTAGGGGTTTTTGTATTGAAAACAAGCTGTTAATAGTTTAGTTGTTTAGGAATTGGCGAAAGTATATAGATTCATTCGTCGTATTCGTGGTGATGGTTGTTGTTTCTATCGAGCTCTTCTTTGTGCGCAACTGGAATATGTTTTAAGTGATTCGGAGGAATTAACCAGGTTTCCTTTCGCGTTATTTGATTGTTGGGAATTAGTTGAATTTACGAATGCTTTTAAAAGTATTTTGAACTGGTAATTATAATGAAGCCTTGGTCGTTGCAGGTTTGCAAAAGTATGTAAGGGGTGGCGGCAGCGTCTGACAAAGCTTGGTTTTCCAGAATTCACTACGAATGACTTTTGTGATTGGGTATATTTTTCCCTTTGGAGAACATAGACACAAAGATTTGAAAAGGGTCAGTTAACTCAATCAGTATCTGATGTACGGGTGTTTTTCTGCACCAGCTGGTAGTGACAGATCCATAAATAGTTTTCTGAAAAAGGCTTCAACGGTTTTTTGTTTAAATGAGTTTCTGTTCTTCAGCTTTTTTTTGAAATCAAGAACTTAAAAATGAGTATGCAAAATGATTTTTAAAAACCTATTCAGTTCGATGAATTGCTGGATGATATTGCGGCTTCGAAATACGATGAAAATTTGCTTGTGGAAGCTCTGAATGAAGAAGGCCGTTCAAATTACTACGTGACTTTCTTTAGGTTTCTATCTTTCATGATTAATTTATAATTATCTATAAGTTTAGCGGAGATCGGCTGCATATAGATGCTGTAATCACCGATAAAGAGCCCTAAAATTCTTCTTAGGATATGTTGTTCTCATGTTAATCCACGAGGATTAGTCTGAGAAACTTGTTTGAAGTAGATATATTAGCAAAATCTGGTCAACATGTGCAAATTTGATGTTGCGCTGTACAATTTTTTCTTCCAAAACATTTTAGCAAATTGGAAATTTTGATCTGTTTCTTTACTTAAGGTTAATTACATCTGGTTACTTGCGGGAAAATGCTGCTGATTACGAAGGTTTCATTGATGGTGGCCTTACCATGGAGCAGTTTTGTCAATCAGAAATAGAACCAATGTTTAAAGACTGTGATCATTTGGCGGTCATTGCTTTAACCAAAGCTATAGGTTTTATTTACTAAAATTCTTTACCTATTCAAGGAATTTATAGTTTGCATTTTTTAAATTAAGGTATGGATAAATACAGCCGAATTGTGGCGTTTTTCTCGAAACATTTTGCAGTAAAGAAATATGCTTAGATTTTATCCACACCACAACTACTGTAAATGAGATTTGCAGTTTTATTGATGCCGATATTTTAAAGAGATTAAATGAAAAAAAAATGATCTTAAAGTTTTTAAATTTGGCAATTACGAAAGTGTAGTTCTGATTCCAACCTGTTTTCGATCAATTCAGTAGGAGTGTGAACATAATTTGAATGCATTACAGGGGTATCAATTCGTATCGAGTATATGGATCGAACCACAGCGCTAGATCATGGGTGGTTTTACGATTTCATTGTCGACAAGAAGCCACCAAAGCATTTTTTCTTGTATCGTCCCGGTCATTATGACATCATTTACAAGGTCTAATAGTTTCTTTGATTCCTTTTGAGTAGTTCTGATTCCAACTTGTTGTCTTTGTTTTACATTCAAAATTGTTGAAGTTATAGCACTATGGTGGTAATGGCCTGACTAGTTTCTTGTTAAAACTGACTACTGTTAGTGTGAATCTTTTTTAAAGAATCTATTATAACCAGTCGAACTTCTAGTTATGCAGAATCATCGAGCAGTCAACTCGAAATATAGTCCACTGGCTGTAAAAAAGGGGGATGAAAGAGAAATGTTTGCTGATCGCTAGAAGACTTTTTCTAAAATTTGTTGGAATTAGGGCTACCACAAAGATTAATTGCATTAACTGTTTCATAAATGTTAGCCTCACTTTACTTGGAATCCTAACCTCATTTCAATGTGCACAATATTTCTTTTAAACCTCTCTGAATTGATGATATAATTAACGGTTTATTCTTGAATAATTCTAACAGTTTTAATGATATGGTCTTTCAAATCATCGAGAATCTAACTGGTGCTTGGATTGGACGTGATTTTGTGAACATAATAAACGGTATATTATTGAAAAATATAATAATTATAATTGCTAGGATTTTATAAAGCTAATTAGGAATTAGCTTTTTGTTGCAATGTCCGTGAATCAAATTTTCGGTTAAATGAATTTTAATTTTTATCGCACAAACAGCATTATCCAAAAAAATGTACATGTTTCACATTTGGACATTCTGCATTTGAAATTCCGGTCATTAATTTGTGCAGAAAACAAAACAAGTTTAATCAGAATCCGACTTAAATCGATTTGTGAAACAAACGGAACAAACATTTTGAACTGATTCGGATATGGTGGAATTATGATCGGTTTCATTTGAGGCAGATGACATTATGGTCCATTTATTATGAGCTTGTGATGCGATACTTTCTGATACTGTTTTTCGTACGCAAACACTAAATGGATTTTTTTACTTTTCATTTTCAACTGTTAAAAAAAAAATCCTATGTTAATTGAAAAACATCTGTGATATCATGGTGGTATTAGTAACGTAAACGGAATGATCAATTTACAAGAAAAAGCAGACCTGTTGATTAGGCCATGCTGCATCATTTCGACATCATCCCAACCAATTCGACGTTTCTTCAGTGGTGGTATCTGAAAAAAAAGAACGGTGAATAATTATTGCGCTGAGATAATTACATAGGCAACATGCTATTATTGATTTTTTTAAATTGAGATAGTAAAGGACTAAAGTATGGCGGAAAAATGCGGGCATCGTTAGTTAATTTTTTTGTTAGAGTTATTTTCAAACTGTTTTTCATTAGGAAATTTTTTTTTGATTTTTAAAAAATTCGTATTCATTTTGCAGTCGACAGCATGTGATATCTTCAAAATTTGAACTAATTTTAAGGTGTGGAACTATATTAATAGTGTTGATTACCACCTACCTCATAGTTTAAATGGTTATCATGTCCAGCACTACTTCGAGACTTGGATGGTTTTATCGTCGGGAAATCATTTGATTTCTGAATTGCGTTATTGTACTTTCAGCTACTCATTAATAACGGCGGTATTAATTGAGTTTTTCTTTTTGCTAAATATTGAACTGATTAACCTGGAAAACCTTCCACAAACCTTACTGGCTCCAATCTTGTGCTATTTCCCGATAGTGAATTTGTTGAAATAATTGCAAATTCTTTTTTTCTCTTCCTACTCCGACCTCTTTTCTCATCAACGATTGTATCGGTTGGCTGAACAATCGATTTTGGTAAATATGATTTTTGATAGAATTGTTTTTGAGAACTCTAAAATTGGATAATGGTTTTAATTGCAGCAGTAGTTGTAGTAGGTGGTAAGATCGTGGTTTATCACACCTTGTTCACCTAACTAGCTAGAATAATCAGCTTAAATTATCTCCATGTTATAGTAATTAGCCTGACTTATCTCTACGTTACAGTAATCAGCCTAACTGATCATGCATTCATGATTTTCGAAACAATTATATTTCAACAAATGAAATAAATTTACCGTCTTCGGCAGTGACAACAGTAAGTGGTAAGTATCCAAATAGTACAGAAAATTCAACGATTTTTCTTAGGTCAATAACTTTATTTGTTTGCTGATTTTCACGTAAAGTATGTAATCTCGAAGTTATGGTCGAGAATTTCCCCAACATATTTGATAGTTGAGAAGAGAAGAGAAACAAAATACTTTCTATCATTTTTCAATGGATAATTTTGTTTACAATCAAAGTTACGAACTACTCCTTTCTAGGCTAACTATCAATAAATCTAGGGTATAACTTCAATAATCTTTTCCTCTTTGACTTTTTGCAGATAGGTCATATCATCATATTACTGTAGACATCTGATTTGTAATGTTCGTTATTACAGCATTACCATTGGGCTTTTCTTATCAGTAGAAAGGAAGAAATGTCGAAATCGATAATTTTTAAAAAATGATTTCGTGAAATGAAAACAAAATGATGATGAAATCTATAATTTACTTAAAAATGTCAGTTTTAAGTAATTTTATTGAAAACAATTACTTTTACTGATAAATGAAGAATCAGTGGTTAATTTCATTGAAAAATAATTACTAAAAGATGGAATAACAATTATTAATTTATAAATTTTTACTGAAAACATCCATGTACATTGATATTTGTAAAACGATTATGTTTTTTTTTTTTTTACAAATATCAATGCGGGAAGGTAAGATTTAGTGGAAAAGTTTAAGAGGAAACGAAAGGTAAGGTACGATGACTTTTATAAATTCATATTCAGAATCTAATTTATTTGATATTGAATTTCACAGGTAGAAAGTAAGAGGGAAAGAGAGAGAGAAAGAAAGAAGGAAAGAAAAGGAATTTACTGATAACCTGATAATTACGATTTCTGTGGAGGTAAATTATTGTAGCAAAAATACCCATTATTGTAAGTACTACAATGTTTACGATACGAATTATTTTTTGGGAAGTTGGAACTTCCTCGAGATTATTGTCAGCAACAAAAAAAATTGTCGCCTGAAATAATTCATTTGATTAATATTAATTAATGTGGATTTTAATTAAAACTTTTTGAAAATATTTTGGAAATAAGCAAACATACCTTAATGATAGCAAAAGTATCGTTATTAGTACTTTTATTTGACTGTACCATTAATATACCATTAAAATTAAATAACAGAGCATAAATTTTTCGAGGCATACCGACCACTTCCGAAAATCTGAATGAAATATTTTTGAAAAAAATTAATTTTATGCAATTTTTTTTCTTAAAATTGCTTTACTATGAAATGGAATATGTTTAAAAGTATTTCGTTAATTACAAACCGCATACTTCAAGATTTTATACAAAATTTTGAAAATTTAATTGAATTTGTTCCATACTTGATAAATTAGTGCTTCACTTCATCGTGATTTACAGATTTTGAAAATTTTGATCATAACTGTTAAAGTGAATGTCAACAATAGGGCGAATGCTGCTAATAACTTTACAAAACATTTCAGTTAAAAATTTTAAAACTTATTTGAGTATTTAAATTTTACTTTTGGTTAAATTCGAATGATTACATTCATTTTATGCCCGTCTTATCTTCCTCCATAGAGGGAAATAAAATTTCAATTGAAACTTCAAATTCATTAGTGATAATTGAAACTACGCAATTAAAGTTGTGTGTTTGTGTTTGTCTGTATTGTATGTGTGAAAACGGAAAACGAAATGATTGAGGAAAGAATTAAATTGTTAGATTAAAATTAGGTCATTCATTCAATAAATCACAATGATCGAAATATGTATACAAGCGTTCCAATCATATAGTACTACGGTTCTTCGATGTTATTTGAAATTCATTCCGCCTCTCTCTTTTTGTTTTTATCTCTCTCTACCTTTCTCTCTTTAATATATTAATGATTATTCTGGAAGTGAAAATGATTCATTTATCTGATAAATTTTTTGATGTCTTTGTTTGACAAATCTTTAATCTCCAAATTACTTAAAAATTAATGAAGATATTACATTCCAAATAATTAAAATGTTTTTCAAAATATTTGTTTTAATATTTTCATTTAACAAATTATTCTTAAATGCTCTACTTCCGCATGAATTATTATGCTTATTTCAGGTACTTTTAATACTGATTCTACGTACTTTGTCATATTAATTTTACACGCTATTTCATGCTAATTCTACCCTCAGTTTATTTCATACTAATTTTAAGTATCATTTTACGTCAGTTTCAAAAATTTTTGCATATAAATTTCAAATAGAATTTCATAAAAATATGACGCACTATTTTGTAGTATTTAGTTACAAAATTTTGGTTCGAAATTTAGAGCAAACTTTAAATCAACATTGTCCATTATTTTGTGCTTCTCAAAAAAAAAAAATCTCGCCCTTTTCCAGCAATTTTAATTCACTTTAATTAAGAATGAAAATTCGATCTTGATGGAAATTTAGCACAAATGCATGCTATTTGTAAAATTATCGGTTTAATCAATATATCACTATCGATCCTTGGTTCTTTGTTAGGTTGATATCTCAACGAGTTTCTTCGTGTCGACCCTTCTTCACAACAATTCTTCACTTTGCTCGGTTTCGAGCAATCTGTTTCCACTTTCTGCTGATATTTCGTTAGTTTGGTCGATCCACCTTTTTGGAAGTCTCCCGTGAGGTCTTTTAACCCCTTCCGGATACCATTGGAGGACTTTGGTCGTCCACCGACCATCCTGCATGCGGCATACGTGTCCAGCCCATTTCAATCTGCTCGCTATGATTTGCTGTGCGATGTTGGATACTTCACTTTGGCGTATTATTTCTTCCTTTGGGACGTGATCTCGTAACGAAATTCCGATTATCCTTCGTTCCATGGTTCCAAAACCATTACCAATCACTGATTATTAATTCAGTCAATTTGAATTGAAAATTTAGCGCAAAAATTAATTTTTTTAAAATTAAAAGAACAAAGTTTTGACGTTATTTGGAAATTATGCATATTTGATTGATTTTATCAGTATAATTCAATTAATTGATTTGTAATCTGCAGAACTTCCTTTATTGTCATTGATAAGTGAGGGTGTACAGTGTCAAATTTGCTGAATGTTGTAAAGGCGTAATTCGATTCTTCTGCTATTTGAATTCAGAATCAGTTCGATGAGAGGAGATAATTTGAGCAATTAATTCACAGAAAAAAAGAGCAGATTCATAGTGTGATGGATTAATCCGCATGTCGAGAGATTGATACGACACATTATCCAGATATGTTATCACCGACGACGGACCTTAGTGACGGGTCGGTCAGGCAAAGATAGTCGCATGACGAAAGAGATGCAACAGTTTCAAATACCTTTCCACAACAATCTCCGATGATGGCAAACGAAATCAACGCGAAGCTTTTTAGCTGGTGCATGGACGAAATGGTAATAATTCTAACAGGAAACACTTGCGATAAGAAGATAAGTGATCGCCTCAAGTCCAAAGTATGCAGAACTTTCATCCGTGCAGTGGCTATATATGAGGCCCTATGCCAGCCATAACAAAGGAAATGGAACAAAAAAAAAACATGCACCTATGGAGACGAACGCATGAAGTTGTTCGAATCGCCAAATGAAAAAGTAGCGTACCTGCAGCCAAGTGGGACAAATGCTAAAAAGGAAAAAAAATTAATTGATAAAGGATTTATGAACTATGAAGTATATTAAAAGTGCAGGAAGGGAATGAAATGAGCAAGATTCATTTAATAAGAAAAATTGATCAGAAATGAATGAAAATAATTTAAATTGCTTTGATTTTAGAAAGTCGATTAATTAAGAGTGAAACGAGTGAGTGTCGAAATTTTCGGTTGAAAAAGTGACTAACATATTTTTAAACTTTTGTAGTTGAATAATACAAAAAATTTCAGGCAATTTCGTCGGTAGGAATAGAAAAACAGTAAGTAAGCGTCAAAAGCCAGGGAAATTTCAGAAATTAGTGATTGATGTGAATGATCGGATCACGTGACTGTCAGAAATTCGAATCGCCAAATGAAAAAGTTCCTTCGACGAATCTTTCGACCGTTGGTGGGTATCTTGTTCGGTGTGGTCCTTCTACTATCGTCATTTCTGGGTGATTCAGTGATTATGACAATCCTACCATTACTTCTGCTCAATCATCATCATCAATGGCGAATGCTCGTTGATCGTGCGATCAGTTTTTGGATTATTATGCCAGTTGCAAGTTTTCAAAAAAATTTTTTTTAATTACCACTATTAATCACTGGTAAAATTTTAATCTAGAGAAAATTAAGTAGCGATTGCCCAGACGATCCAATTTATTTTTTTAATTGAATGAAACTTCAAATGAAACGAAATTTTCGAATTAAATTTTTTTGGGGAAATTAAAAAAATTATCAAAAAATTCTGTAAATCCGAAATTAATAATAATCATTTTTTCTCACTTTTTCTTATATAGATACAATTGTATAATTAACAGCTTTACAATTTCATTAATTAATTGCTAGTTAAAAAATTGCAAATAAATGTTTAAGAAAAAAAATTATGGTTTCATTTCAGACATTTTTGGAATATATATTTGGTATCGAATTCAAGGTTACCGGTGATCTAATTGATTATGGTTCTCCAGCACTGATCATAATGAATCATCGGACAAGGCTTGATTGGATGTATTTTTGGGCAGCATTATTTAAAATCAATCCATGGCTGCTTATAAGTTCAAAGGTTGTTTTAAAAACTGAACTTCGTCATCTACCAGCGGCAGGTTTCATTTCTCTTCAACTTTTTCCTTCTTAAATTTTATCTTTTTTTTTGAGAATTTCTTAGATTTGAGGAGGTCGTTCAAAAACTTTGCAAACATTATTAATTTGTTTGCTTAAAATTGAAATTAGTTTTGACAGAAAAAAAAGAAGGAAACAAATTTTAGCAATTAATTGAAAATTTGAAGGTTTTGGAATGGAAGCAAATCAATTTATATTTTTGGATCGTAAAATTGAAACGGATAAGCAACGAATATCAGAAGCTGTTAAATACTACGCATCTGTTGGAACTAATTATCAGGTTTTTCATCATTTCTAATTGGTTATCCTACCACTGTTACTCTTCATCATTGAAGTCATTTACTTTAGGAAAGTATATATTACAGTAGTTTTATTACTCACAGTATCCATGATTAATGAAACAATTTCAATGATTTTATCCAATTATACACATTCTCTTTCACAAAATTTTATATTTATTAGCACAATCGGTTAGAGGTAGCTCATTGGTGAAAAAAATTCATTTCAATTTAAAACAGAAATACTGAGGAAATTGAAATAACTGATTAGATTCCCATCCTACTGTATTCAGTTCCCAATAAATTATATTGAACTGTATAAATAATCAATCTTAGAAATTGAATACATTGGATTACCAATGTAAGTTATCCCAATGCGCTGTATTCAATTGAAATTCAAGTTAGAGGTTAAAATTCATGTTCTAAGTAAAACAGTAACGAAATTCCAATTGGACTGCACTGACTCTTCGAAATTGAAAAGATCAATTAGTTTTTCCGTATTCCATTTCATTTAAATTAAAAATAAAACTGAATTGTACTGTACTTAATTTTGAGAATTAAATTATTTTAATTTATAATGTACTGTAACTTCTTTGTCTTTTGTATATTTCCAGAAATTGAGAAATTTTTCAATGTAATGTAAAAGATTTCTAGAAATTAGATTCCTAATGCACTGAATACATTAATTAGATTTCTAATGTACTACATTCAATTTTAAAAGCAAAAAAGATTAATTTCTAGTATCATTGAATTTTCATCGTGTTGAATCAAAATTCATCAACTTTGATTTTCAAATAATATTTAACAATTTCAAATTATTCGACTCTAACTGTCTATTTTTAACTTGTTTTAGATTTTATTATTTCCCGAAGGGACGGATAAAACACCGAATACAACGATCAAAAGTAATAGATATGCCAAAAAGAATGGCTTAAAACAATTGAACAACCTGATCTATCCACGTTCAGCCGGATTAATTCATTTGATCAGTGAGATGAGACGATGTTAATTTTACAAAACTCTTCTCATGAAATATTTCCATGAAACTTTCATTACTAATTAATGAAATTGATAAAATTTAGATAATTATATCCATTGTATTTATGATGTAACAATCGCTTATCCGATAAACATTGTCCAATCCGAAATTCGTCTTATCTTAACCGGTCGTACGCCACGGAAAGTGTTATTTCATATTGAACGAATTGACTTCTCGTGCTTACCACTTAAAGATCAGGATGTTGCACAATGGATCAATGAGTACTTTCTTCATTTCCATTTTTTAAATAAAATTTCGAATTCAAAAATTATGGTTAGAATTTGCAATATTTCATTTTTTGATAAATACTGCTGCCAGAGTAAAAAATACTGTAAAATTCTGATTTGATGATTAAAATACATTCGAAGATGTGAAAAATTAAACTTTTAAGATTAGTAGTTTCAAACTGAAATATTTCAAAATTTTTCAGATTATGGATTGCAAAGGATGAGAAATTAGATTTATTTTATTCACAACAATCACCACGTATTCATTTTCCAAATGATGAGAATAAATTTGTTTGGGAGGTAAGAAATAATCCAGAAATTCAGGATTGTAAGAAATGGTGAGATAATTTTAACTTCACACGTTACTTATTAATGAAAATTTTCAGAAAGATAATCCGCTTCAAAAAATAGTTAAACTATTTACACTCTGTTTTTGGTTTTTATCAACTGCTATTTGGGTTTATCACATGACATTTCTACGATTCGTGCAGGTAAATTCAGATTTCAAATCCTTTTTTTTTCGATATTTTATCTACTCATCACACTATTTTTCCTAAAATCAAACAAAATTTCTATTTTCAGTTCCTTTTCGGATTGTTCATATTTACGTTTGTTTATATACATCGTAAGTATGGCGGCATTCAGCGAATGGTATATGTTAAATGGTGTCATACAATGGGAGCAGAAATAGTTCATTGGTAATATTTCATTTGCTAATATTTGAATCATTTCAATGTCTAATTCTAACCAACCAAGTTGATTTGTTATTCTTGAATTTTTCGGAAACAAATGACACTAAGAATTCTCCCAATTTATTAATCTTTAGGAATACCTCTCGTTCAGCATATATGGTCTGATTCCCACAAAATTTTTCAAAATTCTGTAACTGTTTCTTTTCTTCAGACTGCCTTTTTATTGAAATAATATCAAAATTACCAAATCTGTCAAAAATCAAAATGAGATTGCGCTAGTTTAGGAATGAACTCAAAAAGTACTCTAAGCAATATTTAAAATCTAAATAAGTGGCTCCGATCGATCTATGATTCTTTTTGCAGAGAAGCGGACATCATTACAAGACTACTGAAAGAAGAAACGAGAGGGAAGAATATGCAAAATCATCAACTGCACTGCGAACATCGAAATGATACCTTCAGTTTATAACAATTGCCAAATAACTTGGCTATTAATAAAAATTTAATTATTGTTCCATGTTGTTCACAGCATCTTCTACTTCTTCTTCACCTCCTTCCGTCTCACCAGCTCGCTGTTCGCGTGTTTTTGAAGTATTCAAACGCCAAACCTAAAGTTTTTCAGGAAATTGTCGAGGATATAAATGGAATTAGAAACAAGTCTCCGCTAAACGTAGATCATTAATAAAACTGAATGAGGCTGATAAACAAAATAACCTGTATGTAAGATTCAGCTAACGTGATCATCTGTGGTAGTATTTCTTTCACATGCAAGTCTTCTAGTTCATACCATTTCTGGGTACCCTAAAAATAACTCTTCAACTCTTTTCGTACATTCTTTTCGAATGAGATACAGGATAAAATTCCTCAATCTATTAGTCAAATGCAAGTAATAAAAAGAAACAAACACTGTGAAGAATTTGGATGCGATAGGAACCAGAAGATGGAGGACCGTCATGTACAATATTTGAAACGAGATCATAGGTTGTATATTTATGCAGAGGGCGCATTTCTTCCGCCAAACAATCATACAAGTCAATATTACTGAAACAAAAAAATACCATGAGAAATAACTGCTTCAGCAGTACTCGATACTATGCAGTCGCCAGTGTAAGTGTTGAGTTATAGATAATGAAATGCTCATTATCTGCATCAATGTTGAACTATTAGAAAAATCACTGAAATAAAAGTTAATTGATTAATTCATTCAAAGATATAATGCAAAATTCATTAATCACAACCTTATGGGAAAATTGACAATTGTAGGATTTTTTTCGACGAACCACTGATTCTTGTGAAATCGTTTATAGGTTATAATTAAATACGGTGGTAAACGAACTAGTTGGAAACGTTTCATGAAATTCTCACTGTATGTTTTATATTCCTGAAACAGAATATAAGCTGAAATGAGCAAATCCAAGAGAAATAAGCTATTTTATTCGATGAAAAAAAAACGTGGAAAAATGAAAGAGAAAGCAACCTTTTCAGTTACTCCGTTAAATTTAGTTAAGAGAACGGAAAGTGGAACTTGTGGTATGATATTTTGCAACAATTCGTCACGATACAAAGGAGCCGCTGGTAAATCCAACGTGAGGTAAAGAAATGGAATTTCGAGTTTCTTCTCTGAAAGACGGAAATTTAGAAAAAATTAGCATGTCGAAAAAAATATTACACAGAATCGCTAGAAAAGCACCTTTATATTCATCAGTATCCAGCAAAGTTTTTCGAGCTTCCTCTGTTGTTTCCACTGGTATCACTTTCCGTGTAAATTCATGAAGTCCACCCCGGAATATCTTGAAGATAATGGATGACGATGTTTTGCGAGTACCATTCAATGCTATGTGAAGGGTATTGAGCAGAAAATTCAGGAACTCAGCTGCATCACCTGTAATTTTTAGAAAATATCAATTATGAGCTGTGATTCAGCCATATTAACTCTGAAAATTTTTTGTTTTCTGAGACCAATCATTTGCGTGAAGCAAACCTTGTTTAGTGATTTGGAATTTTTTGTTGCTGCATAAAACGCTGGCTTGCAACATCTCGTGTGGCGAAACATGTGCTTTGAATGCCTTCGGGTTCCATAATTTCCTGATTAATTCACCAAAACGCTTCGGCAACAAGGTTAGCTTATCACCAGGTGGTCTTTTTATATCAATATAATTTTCTTCACGCAGAAAGTAATCACGAAGAGGAGGTACATGTGACAGCGCCTGAAAAATATAAAACGTTTTGTCGATGGATAAATAATTATTCTTAAAATCATATTAAACTCATTTAGTACTATTTAAGCCACTGTTACTGCAACAATGTTTACATATTCCTGACCTGATGATAAGACAGAATGCTACATCAATTAAATAGAGACTATGGAAATATTACTATTAAGTATCAGGAATATCAAATGCAAGTGAACGCCGATTATTAATTCATTAATTACGCTGTGCTAAACATAAAATAGAAATTCCCAAATAAACACTCACATGGAGAACCACGTTTTCGTAATCATTGGCCTTGATATTGTTTAAACCTACAACACCTGGATGATAAGTTGTTCCATCGAAAGCACGAGCCATCTTTCCAATCTTGTCAATCTCCATAATATATTTCGTTGTGTAAGTTGGTTTCAGCACATACTAAAACAATTCATGCACTACTTCTCTTTGATAACAATTGAAACACATTCTTTTACTCTACAAAATACTGATTATTTCCTCCAAATTTATTAAAACAACAACCTTGATATCATCCAGTGATGGATCAATGATTTCATAGTTATCTGGTAAACAGTAAAATTTCAGAGTGCTTAAATTCAGGAAAACACGATGGTTGGTATCCAGTGAGTGAGTGTACGCATGGGTGCTGGTGCCCCGACCCTGAAAATAACCTGAACGGTAAAGCTCGACAAGAATCTTTCTAGTAGGACCATCAACTGTAAAAGTCATCAAACGATGAGAAGCATTTATTGACAGGTTAAGATTCACCTGGAAATATTTCCCGCATATC
Organism: Madathamugadia hiepei; assembly: GCA_013365335.1. Lineage (NCBI taxonomy): Eukaryota > Metazoa > Nematoda > Chromadorea > Rhabditida > Onchocercidae > Madathamugadia > Madathamugadia hiepei. The sequence continues at coordinate 16,358 of JABVXS010000156.1, forward strand.
ATACAGGCATAAACATTGATGTGTGATAATGACACCGAACACAGCTTTTCAAAATCAAAATCTAGCGCGCATCTGAAAGAATGATTGGGTAGCTGAAGTTGAAGAAAAAACTTTTGCGAAAAACATAAAAACTGCAAAGAAAGAGAGGAAAAATTAAAAAAACCTATCAATCGTATCTAAATATGGACACTGTCGACTTGGCTTTTCAATTTGAGCCTTTTTTAATGACCACACTGCATCATTATCTGCATCAAGTAGTTCCGGATGCTCCTGTTCTTCTTTCAACAACCTGACAATTTCCAGTTCCCTTGCTGTTGGCTCTCTTTTTGTAGTTTCTGCGCTATTCTGCTCTGAATTTTTTTTCTCGTTCGTCTCATTGTCCAATCCTGCTTTAGCAAATTTTTATAGATTTCGTCGTTTGAAATGAGTATATATAGATATTAAACTATATTAAAATATACCTTATGAACCACTGGACTTGGCCAAAAATGCTAATTTAAGAGATTACAAAATATACCTTCTTGACCATCATTTGCATCATTCCTTTTCTCTTTCTCCGTTAGTGAACGACGTCGTTTTTCGCTTTTTGAATACTAGAAATGGCAATCACTATTTATGCCAGAAATAGGATAAATTTAAGCTCTATATTCTTGACGCAATTATTAAAGTAAAATCTCCCATCAACCGTAATTTCAGTTTAAAAAGGTCGAATTTGCTATTTCAACATTATCAGGTGTTAGCTGAATTTCTAAGCCATCTATTTCTAATGCTGACAGTGATTACCTAATAAATACGTAATATACAATATAATAAATATAACAAAAATTGCCTTTTTTGATGACTTTGAATCTTTATGATTTGAATACTTGTATTTTGACCGATTTCTCGAATCATCTCGGCTGGTATCACTGCCAGAATCTGTCGATCGTGATCGTTTGCGCTTTCTCTCCCTTAAACTGCTACTATATTCATCCTTTCGAGTTTTTCTTGAAGGTTCGTTTGATACTTTATCTGAAATATCAGTACCTAATGCCGAAAGTCAAGCAACATGTATCTGATTAAAAATATAACGCGAGAATTATGAAAAAAAGAAACATTAACAAAAAGACAATGAAAGACTAAAAATTACCAGCTTTAGCTGCTGTTTCACGTTTCTCACTGCCATTTTCATTTTCCAACAATTCGCCTTCCTCATTACTAACCGAAACACCCTGAAGAAAAACCAAAACAAGAAATTCTTCCTCTAACAAATAAAGTTACTGTAATTGATATCAGCAATAAACCTTACAGGTAAGGATTCCTTTATATTTTCAAGATTTTGTCCACTATTCCGATGACTTTCATTGCTTTCACTCTGCAAACGTAGCAAAACACATTACTAAAGTATAACATATTTCTTCTCTTGTCTCCAAGAAACATTGTCAAATTTTTACAGTTCTGCTGTATCCAAAGTATAAGTTTTCTTCTCAATAACATATTAACTAGCAGGAATCTTCGCTCCTAATTTACAGAAACATAAGGAGGCCTCAACAGAAAAGCTCATAAAAAAAGCAAAAACCTCAAAATAAATAATAAATGAAGTCAAACTTTGGCTAAAATAAACACCAAACCATAACGATAACGATAACACGAATTAGTAACTAATAATAATAGTGAAGATAAAGATCCACCAAGAAGAAATGCAAACCTTATTTTCATTATTTTCCTCAACTCGTTTTCTATTCCTTGTTGTGACCATCGGAAGAAGGTATTCTTCAAATAAACTGCTATGCGTATTTTAATAATCAAAAAAATTACCCACGAAACTTAATTGTTTAATTTAAAAACATCAACACCCTCACACCCACCAAGCATAACCCCGACAGGTAAAAAAAGCCCTCGCCCCAACAGCAATGCCAGATTTCCCGATTGAACGGAGGTAGTTGAGATCGCTGTGAAAATTTTTTGTCCAAGCTGGCTGAGGAATTGTTGCTGTCATCAGTTCCTTCCATTTACTTTCAATTTTACAATCAGTTCATAGATAATAATAGCAATAAAATGGAAATATTAAAATGAACTTTGAATACCTGCGAATACTAAAAATATTATTAATCAAGCCACTAAATAAATCACAACTAACAAAACGAGTAATTAAAATAGTTTTTCTATAATTCAAGCATTTTTATTCAAAGAAAATATTTTCTTTCAGAATAATCTTGTACAAAATTTTCCAAAGATCCTTTATCATCACTGTTCCGCCTCTCTCTCTCTTTCCATTTTTTATTAGTTCTTATTGCTTAATCCCTCTTTCCATAAATTTTTTTTAAAATTGAAATTTGTAATTTTCATTTTTACTTTGTTGCTATGAACCATTCCAAATTTTCTTCTTTAGCTACCAGTCAAATTTAGCAGATTTTTCAGCAATCCAGATGGTTTCTTGTATTTAATGTTTTATTCCAACTTTATAAAAGACTACCTTTATTCATGATTAACATTTGATGCTTAAGAAAATAAAGCTGGTAATTAATTAATTTGTTTATTTATTAGTTCAAATGATACAAATTGCTTTTACAAAATAGATTTGAATAAAAATGAAGAATATTTAGAATCTTTAAGTTATCATTTAATCTGAAATTATGGATAAGAATAGAAGATCAAGATCAGAATAAATTACTAAAGATATTCCAGAAATATTGTTCTATTAATGGCTTGCTAATTATCTGCAAATTTTTCTAGTATGGGAATTTCAGATTACTAAGGATATCGTAGATCAGAAAATGATCACCGAAGATACGGATCTTTAGGTATGAAAATTTGAATGAGTCATCTTATGAGTGATCTACGTCATTTGGACACAGTTCATTCATTGTACTGATCTCTCCTTGTAGAGTAAGCTATAAATAAGCTAAAGATGATTTGTTATCAATTTCTACGAAGGAATAATTGAATGGTACAAGAAGTGTTACCCATAAAAATTGTATATTTTGAATTTTTATTTCGCTATTGACTTTTCACTGCATTTCGGAAATATAAGACTGAGCAGCAAGCATGAATATTTCATTCGGTAACTACAATATTCCAATTTGTTTTTTTTTTAATTTCACTTTTTTTTTCATTTAGAATTTTACCCATTTGAAAATGTAAAAGTTAAAATTCCATCTGATAATATTTCATGAAGAAAATGTATATGTTCACGTAGGACTCACTCCACGTAAATAATTGATAACGTTTCGAAGTGTTTCAGGTCGCATATGTTCGAAATGCACACAACTAAAGAGTCGAGTAGCTTTGGCAAAAGTTGTTGATTCTACTTCATGCAAGTAGTTTTCATATAAGTCATACGTTTGACCGTGATATTGTATCCAACGCATTACAACGTGAAAACGCTGACAAGCAGCATCTCCATATTCGCGTGGATTATGACGTATACGTTGAGCATCACATGTAAGCAACCAATACAATTCATTACATGTCATTAGCTAAAACTTTTCAATTTTTCGAAAAAGTCGATATTCCAAAAAAAAGTGAAATATATTTGAATTAAACGAATAGCTGATATTAAAACTTTCCCACAATCATTACTGTTATCGCTGTGATCAATTAAAGTTTAATTGCAAAAAATTGTTTCGAAATTTCCTTTTTCTTAAAGAATTTGCAATTTCTACAGTTTTTGAAAGTTTGAAAATTAGCAAACATTTGGAATACAGCAGTTCTAAAATACTCAAAATTTATTGCTAAAATTGAATGTTTTCATTTTAAAATTTTACAATTCTATTGCATAATTTTATTGATTAGAACCACGAATTTTTTTCATACATTGTTTGTTTATGATAACTATCTGTAAGAACTCTTACGATAACTCTTTTCTCATACGCTGTTTGTTTGTGATAACTATGTGTAAGAACTCTACGATAACTCTTTTCTCATACGCTGTTTGTTCGTGATAACTATGTGTAAGAACTCTACGATAACTCTTTTCTCATACGCTGATATCTTAATCTCAGCGTTTCATTTTGAACAATGTTTTGCTTTAACATTGTTAAATGAAGATTGCGATTGATTTTTATATCACTTGATGAATAGCAACTGGAAATGACAAATTTGAAAGTAAAAGCTGTCGATGTCAAAAGCCAACATAGATCACTTTGACAAAAGTCAAAAGTCAAAGTGATCTATGTTCGAAACTCACAGCTAAAGTGCTCCGTTCATTTTTGATTGCTTCGTGAATGTATGGCTGAAGATGCTTCGCCATATTTTCGCAAATGATTTGTTGGGTGTCGTAAGTTACACAGCGCATCATTTGTTCATCCTAGAAATATATTTTATAATAAACACATACTGGTCATACCTCTTATCGATCATGTTTCAGCAAATGACCATTGCTTTAATCAATCGATGATACGATTAATTTCCTGAGCAAACACAGATCAATGGTGCCTATAAGCAAAGATAGATGATTGAATTCTGCAGAGTACTGTTATTACATGAAAAACAGCTTTGTATGCATCCAATGCAGTTGTCGCTTGTTTTGATCGATGGCGTAAAAAGGATTCGACCAGGCGACTAAGTTGCGCAATACGGAAAAACATTGCACACTAAAATTTTAATTTTGCATATCAAAATTTAAGCCTTGTAAACTAGAACTCAAATTCCCAATTGTGCATTTAAAATCACTGTTTAATGACCAGTTCTGAATTTAAACAAGAAACTATTAAATTTTTATTTTCATTTAGAATAAATACAAAGTAAGTGCACGATAACTAACATAATATTGCAGAAAAAATTGATTTAGAAATAAAGTCTTATAATTAATTAATGAAAGAATTAAATTTCGACTTGACCTCCGGGAATTTAATTTGATTTAAACTCTTTTAACAGATTCATTTTTATAGTTTTTACGTAATGCTTCCTTTACTGGGAATGTTATTTGAGAAATATTATACAACCTGAATCATATCTTGCAATGCTGCAGTATCAAGCTGAAGTGATCCATTTCGCATAAATTGAATTGTTGCTTCGATAGTATGCCAATGAAATGGTAAAGCTCAATTATGCGATTTCAATTTTTTCATAAATTAAAATTAATCATTCAGTAATGGCAGCGTTAGAGCATAATACATATTATTTAATGAAGAATTGCATCGGGTAAGTTTCAAGAATCGAAATAAATATACGCTTACGTCACGTCATTTGCGCAATTTTATAATTTTAAGTATTTCAAAACATAAATTTTATGATGCAAAATTATTAGTGATTCATTGGCAATTATCATTCATTTAAAGATATTTGAATAACATAATTTGTTGAAAATTCTTTAACCAAAAAAATTTTTGGGAAAAACTTGAAAAAATACATTTTTTTTTAATAAAAAAGATTAAAAAACATATTTCTCAGTTTACTTTTATTCCGTTTAAACTGCAAATTCCAATGATTTCTTAATATTTTTGAATGTAATAATTTTATTCAGTTTACGCAGTAGGGTTTTTTAGTAATAATTAAATTAGTATTAAAGAACATCAATTATTTTGCATTTTTGTTTTATTTCATTGATCCGTTTCAGAAAAAAAACTATTGGAGATATTGACTAATTTTTTTCGACCTCTCCTTTAATTAACTTACTGATAATCAAAGTAAAGATGAGGGTGATAGTAATAGGACTCACTGGTACAATTCAGGATCGGTGACTGTACACCAGTTTTGTTGACAAGTTCACGAAGGTAAAGTGAATGAGCACATGCTAATGATGTGCTAATACTTTCCACTCGATTATCACCTCTAAGAAGAAATAATTTTACCATTTATGATGAAATTTTTTGAAGTTTCAGGTAAATTCAATGTTTATCATTACTTATGAAACTGAACTGTTCCACCAGTCCATTTGTTCGTTTTTTGAATCAATTCTGCAGGCTGAAGTATTTGAAACGAAATGAACATTAACATGAAATTAATGATTCTTCAAGATAAAATTTTTAAGAATTTAATATTAATTTAAGGAATAGTTTCATTTTTTCTAAAAGTCATATTTCGAAAATTTTTTGAAATTGCAAAGCAAACTTTGGCTAAATGTGCTTGAAGTCCATTGGTTGTAATGTCATGGGCATACAGTGTTACCGGTTCATTCACACTATTTGAGATGAATCGTAAAATTCCACGAAGTGGTATTAATTCCGTTGTTGTTGGTGTTGTTTCCTCCAACAGTATATTGTTGACAATATAGACATAGACATATTAATTAATACAATTAAATATGAAAATTAAATTACCCTTGATTTCAAGTATAAAATAATCGATTTAATTAATGTAAGGAAGAGAAATTGATGAAAGATTCACCACAGTTGGGCCATACATCACTTGCAGTCTCACTTCACTGCAAACAGAACGATTGTACCAATGCAATGAGTTGGTAATTCCAATTTATAAATTCAAATATTTAAAATTTTATGCAATTTCAAGAAGAAAAATTCAAATTTTGGAATTTTAAGATTTGAATGAATTTAATCAATAATGCTCTCGTGTTGCAACCATGGCAATTGTTTCGATTGAAGCTGAATTGATTAATTACGAGTTAATCAATAAGGATGGAAGATTTTAAGATGACATATTTGATAGAAGTAATCAGTAATCAGTGATAAAAGTAACAATACACATAAAAGAAAACTTGGAAATGAATGAACTAAATTTTAATTAGAGACACATGGTTTTTATGCAAAGTCTTATGAGCACAGATAGACAATCGGATTGATACAGGTCAAAGTTCAAATATCTGCGAGTGATAGGTACAAAGGAAATAATTCTAAGGTTATCAGATTCGACAATAAAAAAAGTCGACAAGCAGTTTATCAAAAAAAAAACTTTTGTGGGTCATTTACAATTCCAATCACCTCCTTCCTGTTCAAATGTCATCAGATGTTAATATCTCTGGAATTATTATGTTATCTCTAGAATTATTACAAATTATTTGGGTTTTTCCGGATATATAGTAATCGCTGATGACAGTAATAATCGATGATGAAAAAGAACTGCAGTAACAACCTATAATGACAGTAACAATCAATCAACAATCAGTAATGAGAGTATTGATCAGTGATGGCAGCAGCAATCGGTGATGACAGTGTAATGCTTTCAGATGGACGTAAACGGTAATGACTGGTGAAGGGATATTCCACGTAAATTGAATAGGTAATAAATGTTACATTTAATTAATTGAACTGTTCCTTATGCGTTTGAATTAATTAGACATTGAGAAAAGCGAAAAAGTGCAAAATATTCGAAAAAAAAGTTAAAGATCCCATGAAGAGTTATTGCTAGAGAACAAGGAATATGTTCTTCAGAAATCACTACAATATTGCTAACGTAGAAATTGAAATTAGAATTTAATCAAAAATTAGAGATAAAACTGAGCGGTCAAAGAGCAAATGATGTTTGACTTAAGCGAGGTTTGAAATACATTTATAAGTGAAATAAAAAAACAAAAACATTGTTGGGTTGGATGGATTTTTCTCTTGCATTTTAGAGATTTCATTAAAAACTTCATTAACAGTGGAGATTAAATACTCATTTGATTGACATTTAGGCTCTAATTATTAACCTCTAATCTTTTTATAATTTTTCGCTTTCACGACCCTTACCTCTGAACTAAATACCTTTTTTACCGCTTTCATTCTTTGATTCCCTCGACTTTTGACATATTTTGAATCATCCCTTTTCGATCACATTACATATGTTTTCTTTCCACTCCATCTTCTACTACTATTCTTGTGGAAAGCCCTTCCCTCAAGTTACTTGAAAACACTTCATTTCCCAAAAGAATCAAGAAATTACACGGCCCAAAAAAAAAATTCGTTTGGCTCTAATTTTAGTCAGTGAGAGGAATGAAAAAAATTGGAAAATTCAAAGAGAATTGTAATAAATACAAAGCAAAAGAGAACAGAAAAATACGCCAGTTTTTAACGACAGATGCAAAAGTCGATAAATGAAATTCATTGCAGATCAGTGAGGTGCCCTATTTTTAGATTTTGTTAGGTCGGTTTTCCCGAAGTTTTTTTTTTTGTGAGTAACTAAAACTATGTGCTCTGGAGGTCACTCAGTTGAACTTCAAAGTCGTTAAGTATGTACACATTTGTACTATTGATTTCAGAACTCTGATGTGTCCTAGTTGTCTGTGATATTCCAGTTTGTTTATATTTGGTTCTGCTTAAATCAATCCAGTCCATTTCTGGCGTTCGATCATTTGGTAAGGTATTTGATTTTTGAAAAGGGTGCATGTATTTTGCCTGTATTGCTGGTTGATAAACGGACAAGTTTAAATTTTTTTCAGTGCTATAAAACTTTCATTGTTATGGATGGTATTGCACTCGCTTTTTCCGATTCTTCTTCATCGGACTCATCTTTGTCGGATTCTTCATTGGTGTCAAATGCTTCATATTCCATTCAACACAGGATGTCATCATTAATGTCAGAAGAAGTATCTGAAAAGGAAAGTTACACTGATGCATTTCTCTTAGAAGCAATGACTTGTTCGATATGTTTTATGGTTAGTTCCTTAAGTGCATATTCTGCTTCAAGTAGAAATTTCGTTGCACTAAAAAGGATGACAGGGTATCTAGATTTGATCTATGGTTCACTTTCATTGGCAAAGTTAAAATTGTGTCTTGCTAAAGTTTGTTAGTCTTTCTTGAAGATATTTAATGAGCCGAAACAGCTGCAATGTGGCCATTCATTTTGTACATCATGTATCGATCAGTTATGTAATGAAACAAAGCTGGATTATTCGTGTCCGCTATGCCGTGCGCATTTAGATAGTCCACCTGTCGTCAATTATTCGTTAAAAAGTTAGTGCTACATGCAAATTTTTCTATATGTTCAAAGATTTTTCAAGAAATAACTGAAGTGACACAGGATCATGTAGTTAGATTGACACCATAGTTTCTATAAAGCAGTATATGAAGTTATTAAATTGGGGATATATTGTTAATTTATTAAAATCGAAATCTCCTTTAGGCCTTATATCGCGACTAATGGAAAAAAACGCTATGGTTAAACCTTGTTATCAGTGTTCAAAGTCTGCTAGGCCAGAAGATCAGTATTGTTGTGATGATTGCGACCACATTCATAAAGCCGAGGTGCCAATCATTTCCCCTTTTTGTGGGAGATCTGTTAGCGAAGATTGACTTTTTTTTGTACACATATGAGTCATGCTAGGCAAATTGATTTATGCTTTAGAAGATTGAAGTTTCATGCATGATGATGACACTTTAAATATACAAAAAATTCAGTATAAATTTCCAACTTTTTACTAGTACAGCAGGCCAAAGTGTAGAGAATATTTTCTTTATATTTACATTTTGAAATTAAATTGTTCAGAATGTTCTGTGTGGCTTATGTACAATAAATGGGCATGCTAAAATGGGTCACGCTATATCGAAGTTCGGCGAATCAAAAGAGCGGGTCAAAACAGCTCAGGAGACAATCCATAAAATGACCAGTGAGATTGTAAAATTTATGGACGTATGTAAAAAATTGGTATTTGATCGTTTAAACGCTGTGGAAAATTTGTTCAAAGTCAGTTTTTATCATAAATTGATACATTGTATTATTTGTTTGTTTTTTTCTTTTTTCATTAATGTATGTATAGGTCCTTGAATGAATGGACTTTTCGAGGAATCATAACAATCAGTCACATCTTGTTAGGAAGAGACACGGTGTCAATTGATGAAGGAAGTATCAATAAACTTTTTTAAATCAATATTTCAGTTGTTAGATGAACAGTATGCGCAGTTTACTGCAATCGAAGCAGCTCTAAATGCCGATCAGTTTATATCAAAAACGGATATTGACATAAAATTAGAGCATGCTCGACGATTGCATGAAATTTATATGAGGGTTCGTTGCTTTATGTGTCGAATGTTAATTAGTATATTACAGTAACGTGTTATGTAGTAATTTAGTATTATGTATCTGAGCGTACCACGATCTCACAATGAAAAGCATGAGAAAAAATTTTGATTACCAATAAGGGAATAAATTGCTACGCTTTGGTGATTTATTGTCTTCAGCCTGCCATATGAGAATGTATAATCTTGTATAATCTAATGGTGGAGACGAAATTAGGAAGAATTTCTATTTTAAGCTATGCCAAAAAGAGGCACATGTGCTCTAGGAATCATTACAGAAGTGAAACTCTACAGTACTAGTAAAACATTTTTTTTTTTTTAATTCAAGAGATATAGTAGAACTGGGAAACTGAATTAGCTGTTAATCCTACCAGATGAGAACAATCGAACATTTTTTTTGTTGCTGTAGGTAGACATAGTTTGTTAATTTTATTCTGATTCTGTGACTTATCAAGCATGCATTTCATGGTAGTGATGTTTCAATGAGCTTCTATAATCGGTAATATTGATTCACATGTAGAAGTCTCAGGCTTTCCGAAATTCATTTGAAAAATCTGGGTCTCCCAATGGTGGTAGTGCAAACAGTTGTATGATGCAGAAGCATAGCAGAACTTTTTTTATCGAATCAAGAAATTTATTGGTTTTCTATTTTTCCTCATCAGTCATGATGTTAATAATATAAATATTATAGACTGTAGCCGAACTGGCCAGATTACTGAATGGAGTGTTCAGCGAAGTTACAGTACTCACGGAAAGGACAGGCGTGGAACTTAGAACTAATGCTGTCTATATGTATGCAACTAATACCGACGAATCGACTGCACAGTCTGCAGAGTAGATTATTTGTATATTTTGTTGGATATTTTACAAAAAACTATAGTGCCAATTGATAGTTGAGTTTATATTTTGTAAGTGAAAACTTAATGCTCTATATTCGAATTTCGCGTGATTTTGAGCGATACATTGAGTTGCAATTGTATTTCTGCAAGGCGATTTCTTCCAATTTTTGAGTATTTGTAAAGGTTCTAATTTAAAATTTTCCGGAAGTATTGTCTTTCGTTTTCCATAGAAATTCAAAAATTAAGGTGACGCTTTATCGACGATAGATCAAGTTTTAATAGTGAATTTCTACGAAATTGAAAGTTGTGGATCAGCAAAATCAAATTTTACTTTCTCATGGATTTTAATTATCTCCTTGAGTGGAAACATGTTTATGAATTATTTTTCCATGTCAGAAGTGAAATGATATTTCAGTTTTGTTGGTTTCAGTCATTATTTTTTAGCATCAGTAACAATTTCGGAGAGCAAAGACAGTCATGGTTCGAATATCAGCGAACAGGGCGTCTCAAGTCTTTATGCTCAGCAGTAGCACGACGAAGCGCTGCTGTTGCTCGACGCCACTCTCAATCGAAACCGGAAGTAATTGGTAATTTGATGCCACAAACTTTTTCGGCAATTCCTGTTACTTTTCTTCATCCAGGAACGCCAATTCCTTCATCCAGGAATGAATCCGATCCAACTTGATTAGCAGATATCATTTCATTTTTGTTTTCTATAGATGTTCTACCGAAAACGGGTAAGCAGTATTTTTGTTAGACCACTCAGCCATTCATTTCATTTTTGTAGATTATTTTGTAATATTAAAAAAAAGATAAGTCTATATGTAAAAAGTTTTGCTATTGTTTCATGTACGATGAAAGTTAAGGTGTTTTATAGCTAATTTTGGTTACTTTCTTTCCAAATTTGCTTCGCACCTCACCTTAGAGAACTTTTTTTTTTTTTGAACGAATTTACCATGCTAGAGCTGCTTATATCTTTTCTCTAAGTAATATCGACGTGTTGTGAACATATGTATGACTTTTAAACGATTGAATATCATCCCATTCCGAATTATGTTAATTAGCTCATTTTTGTTGATTCACCTCATCAGATTTTCATTTATAAGTATAAATTTTGTAGCAATTATTACTTAATGTAGTTCTATGTATATGAAATGATTAAATTATTAAATTAATAATCTTAGCTATTACACTGATGTTCCAAAAGCTACATTTTTCGTTTCGATATAGACTATGAAAATGCACTGAATTCATATAATTTGATGTACTTTTTCTTTCTCATTTACTAGTGTTGGTTGGCTGCAATATATTTTTTTCTTGAACTTACTTTAATATCCTGTCTATCTGCTTTTTGACTCTGTTCTACAGAATTTTTAAAAAATGCTATGAATGGTTCTTGTGTTGTTCGCAGTTGTAGAACTTGTGATTTAAGCGTGGTGGTTGCATGAGAAAATAGTAAAGATGACTGACGTGTAGGCTTAAGATGTGAAAAAGGTGATGTGTTATTCATATATTTAGGACTATTTTATGTTACGAATTTCTTTGAAACGTATCAGAAGTGCTGCCGAAGTTAGAAAATGTTTTTGTCAAAAAGTTAGTGACGAACATGCAACGACATCAGGTGGCGAAGTTTGGGATGATCCATGGCGAGCTGCTATGCCGAAAGCAGGTTTCGGTTTTTGTTTAGAATTAATGAGTGATAGCGGGAATTCGAGAAAACGTTTGATAGGATTGGAGAGCAATAAGCATTTGGTAGGCAACATCGTTTGTTGTGATGAGAATATGATTATTTGATGTCCTTTTGCAACTTGAACTTGCCATTTTTCTAGTTTGAAATTCATTCACGGATTCAACCCTGCAAATTTTTTTTCACTTTTTTATTTTGTTCAGAGTCATGTTAGCGTTATTCTTTGCTCATTTTTACCACATCATTGAATTTACCGCAACTCTTGATCTTTGCTTTTGATGTACCGAGAATTATTGTAGAACAAACGAGAAGCAAAGCAGTTGAGATACTAGTTGACTGGAAGTATGTAGAAAGGCTAATGCCGAAGAAATTGATTCCTGATGTACCGAAGCATGATAAATATCCAACACCTAGTGGTTGGAGACCGCCGAAACGTATGCTTATTTTCTGTTCTTTTGCTTTCTCGTATTAGTTTTGCCTAAGTGATTTCTAAAGTTATTCTATTCAAGTTGTTTTGTTCTTTTTCTAAGAAAAATTGTTCTTTTTCAGCTCGGCCCGATCTTACATTTTTTGTAGAACGAAATCGTGATCATCTGTTACCACTGTTTTTGGAAACACGGAGAGACAAACTAGATCCAAAGACGTTGGAATTTGAATATGTTGAATTGGTACTCGTGAGGAATATTCAAGGCGATATATTCGTATGTTTCACTCTTTTTTTCTCTTTAAATTAATGTACGGTTGATGCATTCTCCTGAGTGTAGGAAGTCCTGATGAAGCTCATTATCTGTAGCAAATTATTACCTTCGTTCACATGACCAGTTGTATCACATTCAAGAAATGTCTTCTGTTGTGATGTCTCAAATCTTCATTAAAGTTAGGTGCATACATTTTTTTATTAGGATGGTCAACTAGTGAACGAGGTCCGAAAATTTTCTATCGGATATCATTTGTAATGTAATATGTGTCACTGTTTTTTATACAACTTTTCAAATGAATCAAAATCATGCGAATCTTAAAAAAAATTTTTAATTCCTTTAAGAAATAAAAATAATGATTTATATGAAGGGGTGTGAAAAGAAGATGCGAGAATATTTGGAAGAATATTTGCAACATCCAGTCGCTACACAAGTTGATGAACTGAAGGGATTAATTCGAATAAAGGGTGCCGATCGTGCAGTGGTTGAGCAATGTTTGTATGATTTTGGTTTTTGAATAATGCGCCTTTTACAAGGTGCATAATGAATATTGTTTGTAGCCGAAATTTTGCTTTATGTACTTTTGATAAGTTGGGACAGTTTTCAGATGTCTCTGTTCTTCCATATACTTTATCTTTTGTTATTGCAAGCATTTGAATGACTGGAAAAAGCTTAATCTTAAACGGAAGAAATATTGCTCACATCTTTTTTATTTGTGATTTGAATACTATCACCAAGAAAAGATCTTTGAATTGAAGTTTTGTTTCTGTGAAAAGTTATTATTTCCAATACATTTCATCTTTTTTACTTGCTTTTTAGTGCCTAGCTCTTGACATTGGAAGGTTATCATGATGCTAAAATATGATTTTTTGACAAATTGAAAAAAAAAAATAATAAATTGTGATTTGAATGTGGGATTATAATTGAAAGCAGTTCACGGTTCTTATGACTACAAAAATTTGGTTGTTAAGTATGGTGTAGTTTTGTTAAGTTTGATGTAAGTTCATTGCAGTTCAATGTGGTCACGTGGATGTAAGAAAATAGGAAGAAAACCAAGGATATAATTTTTTTCTCGTTATGAAAACTTTAAATCCTTTTTTTACCTTGCTTGAAACCATTACCCAAGTCAGACTTTCCAATACTAACTTCATATGAGAGCCAATTATTTATTACTGGCAATTAACGATTTGTTAAAAGACTGTTTATGTGTTTACATGTTTGGGAATATGAAAAAAGGTTTCTGACGTTCATTGCGTCTGCTGCTGGCTACTGGAGCGTCACGTTTCATCTATTCGTATGGCGTGACGTGTCTATCACTTTTTAGATTACTTTTGAACTTGTTTTTTTTAGCATAGATGAGGAACAATAACCGGTATAATGTTGATGATCCGCCATCTCCATCAATACGTCATAAGTTTACACGTGGGTTTATACGACGTTTTTCTTCACCACAATTTTTATCACAAAGTTGTGAATCGGAAGAAAAAGATAAAATTGTGGAGAGGCGTTTGAAAAACTTAAACATGGACAAGGCCAAAGATGAAATGGAAACATTATCATCACTGGAGGAACGGACAAAAATGCTAACAGTGGATGCTGAAAGTAAATTTTTAAACTTTGATTCTCTTTAAATGGATTTTCACTAAATTTTGTACTGATTAGTGCTACGTTTCACTGTGAATACAAAGTTCATCCTTACTGTAAGTTTTGATAGTGTATAGCCTTTCTCTGTAATAATACTAATATTTTTTTTTTAAGGTCAGAATACGCCTTCGGTGACTGAAATAGAACATCGACTCGCAAGGCTTGATGATTTACCAGTGGAGAATATCAGATATCCCAGGGTATGCTAGCAATTCATTGAAATATTAGGTTATGGTTTTAGCCTAATTTAGAACCATATGTCTTGCATGCTACGATTGCACTGTTTCATTGGCTTTCAGTCCACTGTTCTAAACAGAAATGAAAAAGAAACGGTTGAAAAATTGATTAGACGTGCAAAAGATGAAGTCGTGTTGGAGAATGAGTGGAATCGTCCTGGAAAATCAAAAGACATGCATGATGTTGATCCGGAAAAATTTCTCAAAATCTACAAAAGTCACTCGTCTTTTCCAGATGGTACACATTTTTAATTATTAGTTTTTTATTTGATAAGGCAATAAGGTTCCAATAAATCTTTTTAAAAAAATGTATTTTCTTATGTGTACTTATGTGAAATAGAGCTAACATCTAAAGTAGTTGCTTCATGAAAGCACGGCATTCCTATTCAAGTAATTAATTAATATTCCGTTTATGCATTTAAATTTGTTTATAGAATTTTAGAAGAAATGATTGGTCATTTATTGGATCAGTTGCTGGCAAAGTTTCCGAAATTTTTGGTTCATTTCCACATTCCAGAAAAAATGCAACATCATAATTCTCCGTTTAAACAGAATCGTTGCCAATTTCAGGAAAAAGTATTGTCAGTTTGGAAGTGATTGTTGAACTATGGCTTTTGCAGAGTTGAATGGAGAGATATTGACATCAGATGCGGATGTAACGATGGGTCAGGATACAATTCGAAATTTGAAACAGATACAGCAAACGATGAAGTTAGCTAGACAACAAAGTTTGCAAGCAGCTAAGCTAAAAAAAAAAAGCAATGACAACCATTCAATGGACTACGAATTAAAAAAATTTACGAGATTAAGTATGATTAGGCATATTACATTTTTATATGGAATTTAGTTCATTTATCAGTATGACTTGTGAGTTCTGTTGAAGTCGCTTTGACTAGGAAAAGCACATATTTAATTTTTCCTTTTCGTCTCTTTAGTGATAAATGGTTTCCATGAGAATATTTCTGCATTCTATATCAAGATTACACCCCCGGTCCTTATCTATCACCACATGTTGTAATCGACTCTGTTGCTTGCTGTTGAGACCATAATTTTAGCCAATCAAAGTAAAATAAAATCAGAAGAAATAAACGATGAATTGAGCAAATTTTGGGCAACGCGACTGTATGACGAAATGTCTTCTTATGAATCTAGTTTTAAAAGCGAAAACTTGGATAATGAAGCTGAAGTCGATGATGATGAACTGCAGAGGGTAGGTACAACTTTTTTTAACGATTTATTCTATATGCTCAAGTAGAAAGTTCTCAAAAAAGTGATCTACATCATTTTCCGGGCAAAAAAAGATCAAAAACTGGAGCATTTTCAAATTTAAATTGCTAAAAACGCGTTATTTCCTGATACGTCTGGCGATGTATATTTATTTCAAGGTTATACTGGAAGCTGAGGAAGAGAATGAAGCCATGCAAAAGCTAAAAGAGTCAAAGAAAAATAGGAAGAAAAATGGTTTACTTTCTAGGATTTTCCGTCACCGATAACTCTATGTTTCATGCAGTACGTCATCAACGTTTTACTACAGAATTTTCCGAATGTAAAATTTGATCTAATTAAAATAAAAATTCGGTGTTACATTTTAGATTTCATACTGAAATGAGTCAATTTTGAAATTGTTTTTCATATATCTGGTAATTTGCCGTCAACATCTAAATACTCTATATTGTGTGTCATTTTTGAAAGTAGTCAGACTACCATTGGTTGTATTTCGCAGATTCTTCTCAGCGACACAAACTATTTTTTATGCTAAAAAATGTCAGAATTTTGAGGTTCATAAGCACAGATGGTAAGAAAAATTATGGCAATTTGTGACTGTTAATCATGCAAATTATCAAAAAAAAATGCTTCAAGCCTATCTAGTCTAAATCTTGCAAACTTTTATTTGATATGTAAAAGCATCCTGTCTTCCTAGCAACAGTAGCTGAGGTTCTTTTTCGTCTAGATATTCGATATCAATTTAATCCTTTTTTAATTTCCCGTTTCACGTCATCATTTCAAACTTGTGAGATAGCATAGTAACTCTGAAACATTTTTCTGTATAACTTTCATAAATACCAACAACGTTATTTGTATATACAAAAATTTTGGCATTAAGATCTTTTTCAATAGTTCTTTTCCGGAAAGAAAGGGATTGAAATCCATTTGTTCCAACACTCGTATCTTGTGAAATATTTCACTTACTTTGTGTTGTTTTCTCTTAAATGTCATTTTAGTAGTACGAATAGTTACTTTCACTTTTTTACTGCATAATTACCAATTCTCACCCATATCACCTAAATAACACATGGTATAAAGGCTTTGCGATCCTTCGGATAGTTGTCAAACTTCTCATGATACCACCTGAAATAAAAAGGCCATGTGATATATTTCAATAATCACAAAATTTTCACTAACTAATCATTTCCTGTGTCTATGAATTAGATATTTTCTACTCATTAATGGTCCTGTCTCAAATCCCCTTTGCATAAATTGAAAATTTTAATTAAGAGAAAAATCACCTATGATGCTGATAAGCGCGTGGTGCAAGGTTGCATAATGTGAAAAAAGCAAAAGCAAAAGCCGGTAATGTTCGTGCCAATACGGCGTATCCAATCCATTCAACACATTCCCCAAAGAAATTTGCTCCGGAGATGTATTTGAACAAAGCACCATATGGTATCTTGTAACCTGATGTTCCATCTTTTCGTAAATTTCGTAGTATTGAATCGGATGTAATATTAATTATCATTCCAGTCATAAATGTTAGTGTACCTATCGTAAATATTTCTGATAGTGCATTTGAGATATGCCAGATATATTACATCAATATTTACGAGATATGTAGCATAAGTTGTGCTGCAGAGAGTAAAAATAAATACACATTTCCTTAATTAGAAGAGAGAATATTGAGTCAGCATAATGGGTGTAATATTCAAATGTAATACAAATGTTTAAAAGAAAAAATGAAATAATGCGAAAACCAATTAAGTGAATATCAATCCCAACCAATGAAGCAAAATGCGGTATTCATAAATGATTCGATATATACAACATTACCAACATGCCATTTACTTTGCATATAACCATTGACTGTGCAAAATAAAAAAGCTAACAAAAAGATATGCGCAGGCGTTCCGGTGCCGTTTTTAATCATTACTGGATAAATAAGAGCCCTAAATTAATTTTTACAACAAAAAATTGCAAACATATGAAATGTAAAGAAAGAGAAGTAATGAAATATTGAGCAAAAATTGTCCTCTTCGAAATAGTATATCTGAAGTACCTGTTAATATAATGTAAACAGAATAAGATTAAGATAAATGTATTGATAAAAGGCCGGTTAGTGATACCAGTAATAAGATAATGAAATGGAATGCACAGTGATGGTATTTCTTGTATAAGCCAAGCCCATTTAACCGGTATTAATGGTACCTAAAAAAAGGATGTATGAAAATGTTACAATCTACAAGTATGTGTTAGACTTCAGTTAACACTTGTACTTACATACTTGCAATTATACTGAACTTTAACATAATCATTTACGGTAAAACTTAGAGAAAAATAAGAAAACGAATTAGGATAATTATCTCACATAATTATTCAATGTATGCGTATTAACGAAGAAGCAATAAATATTTATGGTTCAGCTCTGCATCATAATTTCTGAACATCAGTTTTCTGTTCCTAGTTCAATATGTAAGGAATAGCAAAAATATTTTATTAGTATATTTGACCGTAGTGTTTTGGAAATCATCATAGATGGAAGACTTCAGATCATATTAGACTAAACAGTACCGGTAAATATAATCTGAATTCTTCTCAACTTGGCGGTTTCCAAGATATTAGTTAAATTTATTAGGCTCTATTTTCATGCTTTCAAGTATTAGAAGCTTCTTAATATCCCGCGGTTTATTTCCCAAGTTTATTACAAATAATTCTAAAACAGGTACATTATTCTGGTTGATCGAATAAATAAATTGCTACTAAAAAGAAAAAAATTACCGATAAATGGGACTGATCGGAATATCGTCCATAAGTTGCTTTAACGCCTGAGATAAGTATTATGAAAGAAATAGCACCACTGACAAGCATTCCGTAAGATAGTATTTCAATCATCTTATCCATCCAACATTTGTTTTGACGATGAAAAAAAAAGACAACAAGTAAAAGGCTGAAGGTCAAATAGATCTTCTACGACACTGTAAAAAAACCTCGTATCCTATCCTTCAATAATACAATTTCGTAAAAAAAGACAGGACAATTTCATAAGTGGAAAATCAAGTCACGTAACGATTACCTTTCTTCAAAACAACACATACGTATGAGACATGACGACGTTTAATAAAATCTGAATGAAAGCTGCGAACTGGTAACATCGGTAGCTCTAAGAAAGACACTAACAAGTATTCACATAAAAGAATTGTGCAAAGGTCAGCTTGACCACATTTACCTTTTTTCATTGGTCTGTTAATCTCTCAACGCGCTGCGCAACAAGTTGCACTCCTTTCACAGTTTTTGAATGAATGGATTGGTGTTTGAAATACGGTCGGCGCGTGTTGCGTTTGTATTTACAAGGGTTTGGCGTATTCAGGGAGGAATGTTGAATTCGTTGAGGTTTTGCATGGTTTTTACTACATGCGAGACATCAGCGAAGCTAGTTGATACTTTGTATTCTTGGTCTATTAAGCATAGGGATGTGTTTTCTTTTTAAATGATTCAAGTATTTTCAGCTTCATTTATTCTTTTACTTTACTTGTGGAGAGCGCTTGTTTCTTAAAAAAAAGTGTATATGAAATCCATTCACATAATACGCGCAAAGCGTCATCGAAATAAATTTAATGGTCCATACACTGATCTTTTTTAGTCAAATTAAGGAAATTAACACGGATTTAAACTTTCAGGTTTCATATGTTTGCATTCTTTGAAAAAGTGTTATTTGATTTCTAATGGCGGATAAGGTTACCATTTTTATTCCTTTTACATTTGATTTTACGCCAGTTGCCTCCTGACTTACATAAATTCACTTATGCACATTGCATTTTTAGGCTAGCTATTATTAATATGAGTTTCTGCGATAAAACAAAAAAAAAATTATTACACTTTTTGATAATTTTTGGATGTTTTTCCTGGAAAACTAGCCATTCCCATAGATTATAATTGTTTTCTCTTTATCGGTTATTCAGTTGGTAGGGGTTTGTTATTCTTGGCTGTTACCTTATTTTTGTTTGACCAGTGATGTTAGTGTTGCATATATATTACAGATGGAAATGCTTTCAATTGCAGATAACACATATAACAGTTGCACTGGGACGATTAGAACAACAATACGTGGAACATAAAGAAAAGTTCGAAAAATGGAAACTAAATAATATGTACGTCTTTCTTCAGTTAGCGAACAATCTAAAGAATTTTTGCATGAATTTTTAAAGTAGTTAATCATTTATCAGACGTTTGAAAATGCATTGCATAGCCCAGTTAAAAATTATAATTGAGAAAGTGTTGTAATTAATTTATTTCAAGAGCGCAGTGCGGTACGGAAACTTATAATAAGTATGTGGAGGAGTTCAATGAATGGGAGAAGGGTGTCAAGGAACAACAAAGACAACTGATTGAAGAGCGCAATAGTTTGATCGCACCGCAAGATTTGGACACCACATTAGGTGCGTTTTGTTAGTTAGTACTAAATATTATGTCAACTATAGTTGGTACTGAATATTATGTTAGGTAGTATAATATACTATAGTGCTTGGTATGATGCTTTATTTTCTTTTTGGATAAGATTTGTAATAAAAAAATTTCTGTTAACCTTGATCATTTAAATTGGTGTTGTGGTATATTAGGTGTGAATATACGATAAATACCCGGGTGTTACGTGCAGTGCAGTTACTTTCGTAATAAAATAGTCGTAGTATCATTTTATTTATTTACAAATCTGCAACTGTCACTAAATTTGATGTTCAGATGGCTTGTTGTCACAAATTTCACCGAAAGATTTTATTCTTGCCGTTGTGATGATGACTAGCAAGGATCCTACATTTTTTCCTGCGCTACTTTCATCTTTACAAAAAGTTCAAGCATATGGTAAACTTTATTATTTTCTTATGTTTTTTCAAGTGAAATTAGTATTTGAACATTTTATACATCATAAACCCTTTTCTTTTTTTGAACATTCGTTTTTTTTTTCTTGCTCACTCAGAGATTAACAGAATGTTGAGCAGAGCTGCATCTAATGAAGAAGTGACGATTTCGCTAACGAGGATTTTCCTTTTTATTTTTGTGTATAATTGAAGAAGATACAAGGAAAAGGTGACAATGGATGTTTTAATGTAATGTTTTCTTTAATCACAGATGGAGCGCGACAAGCAAGTATATATCAGGCGTATGCAGCTTCGGCGGCATCTTATGCACGAGTAGCTAATCGGCAATATCCTTCTCCAATTCAGTATTCTAGTACGAAAACAATTATAGCCGGTAATTGTTTCCTAACTATGCGATATACCGTTTTTGCTTTCAATTTATGCAAAGATTTATTCCGAAATTCACATTTTGTCATTTTGATATGAATCCTTTCCAGTGTTTGTAACATATTTTATTATGTATGACTCTTATTGTTTATTTGCATATTTCTCCGTAATCCATTCTGATTGTAGCGAATCCCTCGCATCCATATGGTGCATTACGATCTGATTTAATTGATGTAAACAAACGACCTTATGATCGAATGCTTGGAACTACGAAAGCAGATGAACTTACTGCACATAAAAGTTATCGGCCTCCGTCACCAGTTCGTGATTATCGAAATCCTTCAACACTACCCTTCCGTGATTTTAGTCAGGCTCAGTAATGATTGCGGAAATGTTATTTACCAGCTTTATTTGATGCATGTGACTAGTGATAAGATCAGTTATTAATTTATAGTTAATTGCCGGCTGTAAGGAGCCAGGAAAAAAATTTCATGCTTACTTTTTTCCACGTTGTTTGATTCCTTTGATTTTTTGCTGAATTTCGTCATTTTTTGCATTCAGAATGTTGTTCATTGATTGTATTTATAATTTTCTTGTCTGAAAGATGCATCATTTATTCAAAATACAAAATTAAAATATATGTGGCGCTTTCTGGCAAAGCAGTTATGTTACTCACGTAACTTATGTACCGAAAATTTTCGTGAATGACAGCATGTCATTGGTTGTCGAATTGACGTGATGTTATGTTTCTGGAGTGTTTTGGAAGTTACGCTACCTTCTGATATGGAAGATACAGTGATTGCGAAATTATTATTATTATCGGCCATCAGTTCCATTCCGAACTTTAGCGATTTGACGATAGCGAAAACTTTAAACAAAAATCAGTTTCTTTTAGATTTGTATAAACTGTAGTAGATTTGTACAAATACCTAGTGTATGTGTACGTACCATTTGAGATTTCCCGTATTTAATGATGCAATTTTTTAAGAAGTTTTAGAGAATTTTGTGATTTTGTCGCATTAATAGTTATGGAATTCGGTCTAATAGTCTGGTGCTCTATTCATGAGCAAAGAAGTGATATTAGAGATTACGACCTGATGACCTTTCTGCCCTTAATGCATGGTCGATATGATGATCGTATTACCCTAAATATTTAATCATGTAGTTGAATCAAGTTTTACAGATGGCATTGTCATGGGTGCATTGCAATAATTGCTATTTGATTGCTGCAGTTCAGGATACCGCAAAACGTGAAGCTTTTGCTCTTTCAAATTGTGGACATATATTCTGTTCTACGTGTCTTGAGAAATGTGGTATACTTGCATTTTTACCGTGTGTATCATTAAAAAAGTAATATATAGAAATGCAAATATTAACAAGAAGTTAAATTCATTTAAATGTATTATTAATGAAAGCGTAGAGTGAATTACATATCGCTTGATATCATCCCATTAACTATTGTATTTCTTTCAATGCAGATGTAAATATCTGATTGAAAATACTTTTCATAATAAAAAGCAAAATATATTTGATTGTGATTAAGTAAGGTTCACCCAAAATGAGCCTTGTTTATGATTCCAGTATCAGGAAGTATGTGTACAGTATGTAAACGTTCACCTTTTATATATGAATGCATTGGACGTCATATGAGTGAGAAAACGAAGAAATATTTTCAGGTTTATATTGTAAACATTGTCGGAACTTTTTTTTTTTCAGAATGAATCGATAACGTTAAAAAGAGAAGAGATATGTTTTCAGACACCGAATGCTCTATTGATGAATTCATTGGGAAAGGTGAGCTCTATCATTAAATTCCAGCAGAATCAGTGCAACATAATGCGAAAGAATATGAGCAGCATGGTAAGCTTTTGATTGTCAGAATATGATTGTTTTCAAAATTTTGCTACTGATTTGAGTTTTTTTTTTTTTCATGTACTGTACTGAGGTTGTAGTATTAGTAGTGAGCCATGTTGAAAGGTTGGTGAGGATCATGGTCTATTGTATTAGATGGTATTGATTAGATTTTTTTTTTGGTGACATCATTCTGCTACTGAATCCTGAATGCGCTTGTTAAGCAGATATATAGAACACTTTTGATGATTAAATTTTATGGCAGGGGAAAGTTTGCTTTTTTTATTTTGCAAATCAAATAAAATTGGAGGTACAAAAAAATATTAAGGATTTATGTATGTCTTAATATCAAGAACCTTTCGAAATTAAAGAACCAAAAATATATTTTTGAAATATTTTTGAGAGAAAATCAGGCTTTGTTTTTTCACGCTTCGAGATATATATATTCACTGTTTTGAACTGAGTTAAATAAATCTGTTCGTGACAATGCGAAAAATACGCTTAATGAACTCATTAAAAAATAAGCTTTACTTTGACTCTTAGCCATCTCTTTCAACCATCCGTTGTCTTTATCGGTTTAAAAAAAATTCAGAAATCGTAATTGCTTCATATTTTTGTTGCTGTATCCAGGAATATATTTTTTTTAATTTTAGCATGAACACATGAATAATGTGGCTGGTCGATGCAAGGAAACTGCTATAATTTGTGGCGTTTTGGCGAAGTACGTTCCATTACTTTTTCAGGAAACAGTATGATGCATACATCTCCCGCATTTTCTTTGCTCCAGACTTATCGCTTTAAGAGATGCAGGAGATGACGTGAATTTATTTCAACGCTTGATCTTTGCAGCATCTTGTGGGTGGGCGAATGTCACATAACGAACTTTGTTCTGTTATTTAACTACAATTTCTTTTGCTGTATGATTGGTTACTGTTGAATCTATCTTCAGTGTCATTTTTTGGTATGTCTAATTGTCGAACATTTTTTTAGCGATGCAAATTCGCTAATGAATAACATGCAGCAACATCATTCAATGTTGCAGCATTTAAACAGTTCATTAGTGGGCTGTACACAAAATTGGAAGCATAGTGAAGACGTCAATGAGAATATCAACACATCACGTATGTTTGTGAATTAAATTGAAGGTTAGAACGAAAAGTGAAGCGATGAAGTTTGATATGATTAGTATGGCACACGAAAATGATTTAATCCACATATTAACCAAGGTAAAGCAAATTTGTTAATTGCAATATTCTTTAGAATCGATGGATTTGCAGCTCCAATCATTTCACGACAACGACGTAAAACATATTCTCATTGGAATTTTTTTGTATTTTTTCATGGCAATAATTTTATCAGGTTATCCAAAAGAGTTTAAGCTATGAATAATTGCCCTAGACATAGTGAGTGATCTTGATACTTGGGGTGGTCTGTATGAAACGGTCTTCATAGATATCATGAACTACTACTTGTTAAATCAACTTTCTATTGACTTGATGGGTACAGTTCGTGTGTACTCGAAACAGTATGTGATGTGAAATTTTGCGATAATTTTAGGTTTCCAAGTAGAAGTTTGTGACTGATAATGTTTTCAATTCTTTATTGTTTATCAGAACAGAAGAGCATGCATTTAGAAGGTTTGTTTTTCAGGAAGGATTGATCAAAGCAAGCAGTTTTTCTCTTTGGAACGGATCCTTTAATAGCATTCTGTCGCTAGGCCGAGTAAGGTTACGCAATTGCAACTTTTCGTTTTTCCTTTCGTTTCCTTTTAATTTGTGTCGTAAATTCATTTCCTCACTTAAATATTTTTAACATGAAGATTGTCACCATATCACCTTATTCGAATTTCATATTTTCTTGTCTAAGAAATTTTGACCGATCCAATTTAAATACTGCAATTTTTTTCGTGCCCTTGCAGCAAAGTTTACCGGATTTCGATAAAACAATTATTAAGCCGTTCAATCGTTGTTCTTTTGGCTACAGAGACCCCTCAAATTCACAGAAGGCACCTGGGAATTCGGCAGCGGTTATTGGGGGTAGAGATAAAAGTAATGAAATGAGGTTGAATCGGTTAGTTGTATAAAACTACAGATGTCATTAGTTTTGATAATATAGGGTTGGAGAAGTATGAAACTGTTTTAATGTTTTAAATTACTTCTTGTGGAAGAATATGAGCGATATTGATTGCAGATGGGTAATTTTCTTTATGTTTCAGTTCTCTTCAATTTCGTTGAGCATCCGTGTAGTGCGTTTTTTTCTTTATCCACATTCTTAGTCTTTTGTTGTCTTTTTTTGGAATAAAAAGAAAAACTTCTAAGTCGTCAAACCTTGAGCAGTTTAATGTCGCATTCAGCATTTTAAGTTTGGATTAATATAAGTTGTATAATGAATGAAAATTCAGTTATATGAAATTTTAAACATGTCCAATAAATGAGAAGCTTTTTTTGCAATTATGAATGTGTCCTGGTTAATTATTATTTCTATGTGATAAAAAAAAACTTTGCTTGATGTAATTCAAGTTACGGTAAAGAAACAAGAAAAAAAAGAGATGATTCTATTTTCGTAATGTTCTGAAAACAGCATTGAAACAGTTCAGTCCATTTTCGTAATGCGCGAAAAGCAACATTGTCTATCAGGGAATTTTTCATGCTAAAATCAAAGCAGCTTCATAACAGTTTATGTTCATTTATACTACTTTTTTTTCAGGTTTACCGATAGTACCAATCCATACATGCAATATATAACACAGAAGAACGCTCATTCTTCATCGGCAATGTGTTCTTCAACGGCACAGATCAAAAAGGATAGGTTTAATTTGCAACAGCTGAAGGGCAAAAGGCGGCCGGTAGTGTCGGAAAATGTGCAATTATCACAAGATGCATTAAAAGTGGAATCGAAAATCCACGGATTATTTAACTTTCGTTCACATTCCCTCAGTCGTTCACCGCCTCGCAAAAGTAGTCGTCCTGATGCTAGTTAAGTGGCAAGTTTTTCAGTTTGAACATTTCTGTAATATATTTTGATATTTGTGTGTTTTACATTTGGTCCTTGTTATTTAAATTATTATTGCAATAAATTTTTATGAGTCAGGGGATGGGTGATTTAAACTCGGCCTAAATTTCTGCGACTTATCGACTGTTTTGAACGACAAATGTGAGTCAGTGTTTTGCATTCGTCTATTGTTATTAAAATTGTTGCTGAAATTGGCTATTGTTACTTAAACTTAAAAAAGTTCATGGAAAAGTATACAGGTGTTGGAAAGATGCAGCGGTGTATAAAGGAATTTTACGGAATTTATTACTGGTCGGTGTTACTAAGATGTAGTTAAAGAAACCTTAATCATTATTACTGATCCTCCTTATCTGTCGTATTCCTGCCCTTTTTGGTATTTGTTTTGTTAATATTTGAGCATTCCATTAAGACATGCCGGTTATTATTTTGTTGTGCATTTAAGGATTCTGCTTAATTATAAGCTACAGTGATATCTTTGATGTACCACAAGATCTTAGTTCAACCTCATTCATTCATTTGCGTGTAGATCTTTGTCATACCATCTAATCCAGAGTATTTGTTTGGACTTGTGTGTTTTTACTGGCTTACTTTCATAAGATGAGGGGTTTCATCTGAAAGGGTTCCTTTGCTCATCTGCTTGATTCCCTAAATATCAATACATTAATTGAAAGGTATGAATGTTATCCATGAATAGCTGTAGTAACGAGTTTGATAAAAGTTTCTACAGTTCTGTTCATCCCCTTCGCTACCACAACTACTGTATCCATCAACAGTGCAGAAATATTTATTTGATGGAAAAGTGGCATTACTGTACGAAAGAAAATACGATATCATGTAAAATGTATAGCAAGCTGTAGACTTCATATTGTTGAAATATTATTATAAATCATTTTAGTTCTCCAATTTTAATTTCTGTGAAAAAAATTTTTAATCAAAAATATGGTTGAAGCTACTGTCAAACATCTTGTAAGTGTTTTATTCTTCAGTTATTTGTCCTGAAATGATTACTTATCCTGGATATTCAAGAACGCAACAACGGAGAAGCAGTATTTCGAAAAATTTTCAAATTAATGAAATGATACTACGTACTTATCAATGATTATGAGATTATCAAATTTAGGAAAATTGAAAAAGGTCTTGAGGATCATTAACTCCTGAAGAAAGGTTGTATGAATGATGAGATTTAGAATTGTTGGAAAATTTCTTTAGTGATCTCAACGGATTTTCGGTAATCGTATTAGAGAATTTAAAGTACCAATTATCATTTTTTTAGTTTAAAGATATAGATGAATTGTAATTCTCAATTTTGTAACTGGAACAAGAGAAAAGTCAAGCTAAAAGGTCGTGCTGTAATACATTCAGATAGTAGAAGTTTTTCTTTAATAAATTAGAAATTCTTGCTCAAAAAATTTTTTAATTTTGAAGATACCAAATTATCTTTTCTTTTTTAGCTCAACGTGAAAATTTTGCGATATTCTTGAACAAAGAAAATTGGAAATAACCAAATGGATTGAAAGTATTTCATTCAAACGAATGTTGTACTGTATGAAGTGGGCCAATGAGCTGATTGAAAAAAAAACTGATCATTTGATTTTTCTTCATTTCCAAATGAACTTTTTCCAGTCTTTATTTCCTAGAGTTTATTGATTGAGCTGGTTTATTACTGCCTAAATAATTCGGGGTTGTTTTTGTTTTATTTTATATAGTATCAAAAATTTATCAGAAGCAAAAATTTGTTTAAGTCATTTTTCTTTAATCAAAGAAAGGAGCTAAATTATTGAATTGCAAAAATTTAAGCGTCGAATATCATTTGTGTTGTAAACGGTCATTTAAAATATTATAAATAACATTTTTATCAGTATATGATGGCTTTACCGAGTGTGACGGGATTATTTTTCGGGTTACTGTTATTTTTATCATCTTTTCTTGGTTCGTTATTTCTTATGTTTCCATTCACACCACTCATGTATTGCGCTCCATCTATATGGCGTAGATTTGCTGATTGTTTCATCGGTTCCTGGCTAATTTTACCATCGGTGAGTTCAAAAAAAATTTTTTTATTTCCATGTTTAATGAAATATATGAAATTTATGTGTTTTAGCTTGGAAATTTTAGCATATTTACTAAGAATTGCGAATGTTTTTAGCTCTATTTCTTTGTTTATGCAGGAATTTTTGTAGTGAAGATTGTGTTTATGGATGATATATTATCAGATCTGAGAATGATGTCAGAATGAAATAGCATGAAATACTCTTTGTATTAGATCGCAGAATGATAGCAAACAGAATGTTAATTCTGCCTTTAACTTGGTAACTTGAAAGATGGTCGTTATTTCTAATGGGAATAAGGTTTTTCGGGTGAATTAAAATTTTTTTGTTTTAACTGAATAGCGTATAATATTACGTAACATTACTCAATCATTTTTCATTATCGATTTAGTTTTTACGTTCTTGGGTTTTTTCATTCTTTAAAGTGAGCAAATAATTTTGTAGTCATTGTGTGAATACATATTCGGAGTGGAGTTTCATGTTACTGGTGACATGATAAATTGTACGGAACCAGCGTTGTTTATAATGAATCATAGAACAAGGCTTGATTGGATGTTTTTTTGGAATGTTCTTTATAAAATGGATCCATGGTTACTGACTGCTGAGAAAATATCATTGAAAAAACCGTTGCAGTATATTCCTGGCGCAGGTTTTCTTTTACCTTTTTTTGTATCTTTTTTTTTCCTTCTATAATAAGACTTCAGATTTACATTAGATTCTATACTAAAACTTCAGTTGATGTTACAATTGTTTTTTCCAAGTTTTGCTCTTTAATGTATTTCATATAAATTCTACTTCGAAAACCAAGTTTACCGTTCTCTGCCATAACGCTTACTGACTTTTTTTTTCATGTTGATACTTTTTTATTAATTTCATGATTCTTTGCTTTGACGTCGTTTGCGTTTTTTCTTGCTCTAATTGCGTTTTTTTTCTGTATTGGAATTTTCTGAAAATTTAGGTTGGGCGATGCAATGCGCTGCCTACTTGTTCCTAGAACGTGAATATGAAAAGGATGCTATTACCATTAGTGATATGATCACTTATTACAAAGATATGGGACGTCATTATCAGGTTGATTTTTCTGTTATGATCTGTTGCTTATTACGATTGTATTTTTCTAAGTCGTTTTCTTTTCTAATCGTTTGCGTACTGTTTCAGATTTTGCTTTTCCCGGAAGGAACAGATCGTGGTGATCGAGCCGTAAAACGTAGTGATAAGTTTGCTACGCAACACGGCTTGCCGATCTACCGTTATGTTTTGCATCCCCGTACTAGTGGTTTTACTTGTCTGGTGCAAGTGATGCGTCAAAGTTAGTAGGTTTTTAACGTTTGATGCAAATTTTATGTTATATAGATGAATAATCCATCAAGTCATTATTTTAACGTGTTTTTTTAGAGATCACAACCTTTTTGCTCGTTCTTTACAGAGAGTTACTTGAAGAATATATATGATATTACGGTTGGATATCCAGATGCGATTGTTAGTTCAGAAATGGAAATGCTTAAAAATGGCTGCTTTCCGCATGCTATACATTTCGATGTGAAAAAATATAGTGAGAATGACTTACCTCAAGATGAAAGTGGTTTAACCAACTGGATCAATCAAATTTGGAGAGAAAAGGAACATCGTTTGGTGAATTTTTACAAGGCTGATATTGCTCATAGGAAATTCTTACCCTGCGATGAAAAAAACAAATGGCCTGTAAGTACTTCTGTTAGCTGTTAAATGACTAGAGAATTTCATGGTTCTTGATTGTACTGGAATGATAGATGTTAGGTCTTTGTTAAAAGAACAGCTCAGATCTAGAAGCTAATGCAACAAATTGAAATTTTGGTTTTAAAATAATTTAAAATAAATGACATTTTTAATGTAAATAAGTTTGTCAGTCCAAACGATGAAAGAAAACTGAGAGAATGTTGAGGAAGTGAGGGGATATCAAAGAAGTGATATAAAATATTTGCGGCATTTAGCTTCTGCAGTTCTTTAGCATTTCTTCTCGTAGATGAAATGTTTCGTTTTTCATCTGAAATCAGCCGGACTCTTATATAATCTAAGGAATAATTTTTACCTAGTTAATAACGTTAAAAACTGTTTACTTTCTATCGTCATATTGTATCATTATCAATTCATATTGGTACTTTTTTCAGGTACGAGAAGCGAGTATTGGTTATCTTTGTGCATTTTTATTGTGGACAGCGATATCTTTAATATGGATTTATTTAATTATTTGTTTTTTCGTTGTCAAAATTTACGTTTTCTTTGCTTGCTTATTTTATGTTTTTTGCCAGTGGCGATATGCTGGTGTTCACAATTTCGCAATGCAATTATGCAAACGACAATAAGTGAAGAAATAATTTGAATAGTGTTTGAATGAAAGCACTCATCGTTTCGTCCATTTTCTCGCTTGACAAAATCTCTCCATTGAGTAATATTCTTTTCATTCATTCATGCAGTTTTTTTAAAAGCAGTTGGCACATCAAAAAAACTCGTTTTAGTCACGATGAGATGTGTTGTTTTGCATCACTTGTACCTAATTTTTACATTTACTTACATGATTGGTATTTTTTTTTATGACTATACCAAGCATATGTTATCCCCATCTTTATATTTGCTTTTTTCATAACTAGTATTATTTTTTAAATTGTATTTTCAGATTATGTGTTTATGGAATATATGGTCTCCAATCTTAGAATCTGTAGTTTGCTGGATAATTTTTTGACTCTTTTGCTTTCAGATATGTTTTATTTTGCACGTTTTTGTTGGGTTTATCATGGAGAATATTTGTAAAAGGAATTATTGTTGTGTTCAAAATTGTTCGAAGTTGTCCGTTTAGTTTAACAGTGAATGAAAATGTGAAATCTTCGTCGAAAATTTCATTTTTAAATACAATTCAATTATTTTATGATTTAATTTTTTGTGATTTCATTTTGACTACTGCAAAACATAATGTCTTTCTTGTGTTTCTCTTCATTGTACACTTGAAAGGTTAGCTTACAATTTGTAGATAATTTCAGTTGTATGAGAGTATTTGGTAATTTTAGTTTTCAATTGGCCGTTTATGATATTACTTATACCCCCGAAAATCCTAAAATTCATTTATATTTTTTGTATTTTAATATATTCCTTTAATATGTTACTACATTTGCATATGGAATGTGACATCATTTTAACTTATTTGTATTTTTTTAATTTTATTTTACTTTTAAAAATAAGGAGATGAACTTTGAAGATTTAATACGATATGCATACTTACATCCTAAATATAATGCATAAAATACGTACACTTTCACGTAAATATTTGACAAGCAAGAAGTTTCATTAACGAACGATTTGGTTTACATTTTAAAATTGATGATGAATGAAGGAAAAGTAAGTAAAAATTATTTGAGAAATTTCTCACAAAACGATGGAAAGAAAAAATTCCGTTTTTAAGGAAAAAGGTGAATGAAGAAAAAGCAAGGAAATTGCATCAGAAAAATTTTCTTTTCCTTGCTGATTGATGATTATCTCTCTTTCTTTCTCTCTCTCTATCTCTGTCTCCTTGTTCCTTCTTTTGAACTTATCGTTGTCATTCCTCATTAAATTGCTCCTTTTCATCGCATATTTCATCTATTAGTACGGTTTTTTAACATTTTAAATTAATTTTTATTTTTGTCATTTTCAAATTGATTTTTTTGTGGTTTAAAAGAAAACGAATTTTTTTTCTTGCAAAGTATTTCAGTTTATTTTGAACTTAAATGAAAAATTTTTTTGAAATTTAACAAGTTTCAAATAAATTTTAATCTAATTTCATAAATGATATGATTTTGTTGATTTTAATTAATAATGAATAATTTGGTTCCTTGTTCAGTCTATTTTTCAACGAGTGTCGACCCTTTTTCAAACTTCTTTCCAGTTTGTTCGGTTTTTTACCCATTGTCTTAAGTCACTCGCTGGTTAGGTGAACCGTGACTCGCTTTGTCTCTCTGCTCTCACCTTGCCCAAGGGGTCCCGTGAAAGGCACTTAGGTGAGTATTGGTCCTGATGTGACATCCTCCACGTGAGATGGGCAGCTCCGTCTAGTCACACCACTCAAACCTCTCTGC
>JABVXS010000157.1:0-48760 GCA_013365335.1 Madathamugadia hiepei
AGTACACGAAAGAGTGATAGCGAGGTACGTGTATTGTGTGTGTGTGTGTGTGTGTAATTCAAATCATAATGATAATGACAATAGAATTAGATTAATTAAGCTGAAAGAAAATTGGTACGGTGAGAATAGCATAACCTTTATTAGCTAAATTACAGATTAGTACCACTTGAGACAGTAAGCTTACTTTTTGAAAGATCTATGCTACATTTAATGGCGCCATCTAACTAGTTTCAATTATAGCTTATTCAAATTGCAATTTTATCTAAGTTTCATTCCAGCAAGACTGGGTCTTTTCTATATATTCTAAAATAAAAAAAAAGAATCTGTTTAATTTTGCTTAATGCTGTAATTAAAAACTAATTAGTATAAAAGTAATAGAAAAACGTGAAACTTTCAAAGTATTAGTAATTGTTTAAATTTTTGCATATATATATATGATGTAAACGTCAAGTTAACACATAAAAACGTGAAATCCTCTCAAAAGTTTAATTGTTTATATTTTCATTACTCACGTACACATATATGAAAACGTGACATTTCCTCGAAAGTTTAATTGTTTATATTTTCATTTCTCACGTATACATATATGAAAAGGTGACATTTCCTCAAAAGTTTAATTGTTTATATTTTCATTACTCACGTACACATATATGAAAAGGTGACATTTCCTCAAAAGTTTAATTGTTTATATTTTCATTTCTCACGTATACATATATGAAAAGGTGACATTTCCTCAAAAGTTTAATTGTTTATATTTTCATTTCTCACGTATACATATATGAAAACGTGACATTTGCTCAAAAGTTTAATTGTTTATATTTTCATTTCTCACGTAGCAACAATTACCTTTGTCGTAAGGATTTGCAGAAAATTTTTTGAATTTTAATTTAAAATTAATAACATTCTGCTAAAGAAAAACGATACTAATTATTCAATTTCAAACAGTGATAATTATGCTTAATAAGCAAAAGCAAAAAAAAAAAATGTCATTTCTAAAATAAAATTTTTTTTTTTGTAATATTCCAATCAATAAGTTGCAATTAAATTTTTAAATAATCTGTTGGATTCATTAAAAACAAAATTATCCATGTGACTTCAATTTGTCGAATAAATATTCCAGTTTTAAATTTGCAAAAAAATTTTTGAAATTCACTCAAAATTTCTAGTTAACTGCAATTATTAAAAAAGAACAAACTTAAAGGTCAAACAAATTGAAATGTTAAGTTCAAAAATTTCATTACCGTGCTAAGCGTAATGTTTCAATTTTCGAAAGCTTTTGATGTTGTGTTGTAATTGGTACACGTTGACGTAATTTGTCTAAGGCACGATTTAAGCCATGCATACGATTCCTTTCACGTGTATTTGCTTTTTGACGTCGTATACGTGATTTGCTAATTGGATTAAATGACATTGAAGTTATTGTTGAATCATCATCTGACGTAACTCTTGACGGTGCTGTCATGATATTATCCTGCAAATAATACGATATTGATGTCATATGATATTGTATATTTGAGGATGTACACCATCGATGAAAAATTTCGGCTTCTTTGATCATTAAAATTTTCCAAATTTATGCAAATTTCAATTTAAATTGACTTTAATTAAAAATCGTTTAAAATACAACATTTAATCATGCCGCATTTATTAAATTGTCATTATTAGATTTGCATAATGAAATGAAATTTGATTGATTAAATTAAAATTGAAATTGATTTATTTTATTTTATTTTATTTTACACGTATCATTCGTTGTTCGCAATTATTATATAACAAACAGAATTACGAAATACTTTAGGGGAAAAAAAAAAACTAAAATTTCAAGTTTTTTCATTAAAATTTTTGTTTTAGCAAATTTTTAATTTTTGAACAGAAAAGACCGGAAACTTTTTTCTTCACCATTCATCCTACTTAATTAATTTAAAATACATATTAATGAGTAAATTACAAAATTATCATTAAAACAACAATACAGAATAATGGGATAGAAAGGGGGGAATATTTCCGGGAGCAACGTGCAAATATATTTCGGTCGTATGAAATTGTTTCCATGCAAGAAATATTTGTTTAAAATTGGAATTGGAATGGTTTTGTTCAAAAGTAAATGGAAATATTCCGGATTCACCGGCCGGATATATTTTCCAATTCTGACGGAATGTTATCATGCAGCAAATGTGCATTTTGGGTATTTTTTTTTCAACCTAATCAAGAATGAGCATTCGTCAAAAGTAAATGGAACTATTCCGGATTCACCGGCCGGATATATTTTCCAATTCTGACGGAATGTTATCATGCAGTAAATGTGCATTTTGGGCACCAAAATTAAATGGCATTTTATGGAAAATAAAAACAATGGAATTGTTGAAAAAAATATTTTCCAAAAAATTATCATCAAAAGTGAGTGGAAATTTTTCGGATTTATCAACCAGGATATATATTCCGCTCAGGAAATATGCATTTTGGATAATTTTTTTCACCACTCCAAAACAAAAGAACACGGGAATTTTATGAAAAAAAATATTAAAACGATCGAGCAATTTCTGGGAAATATTTTCCACGAAGAATTTGCAACCGGAAAATTATTATCCAAGCAAATGGAAGTATTCCGGAGTGACGAACCGGAGGATACATACCCATCCTAATGGATGTTGTCATGAAGGAAATATTCATTTCCGGTTGCTGCTTAAATGGATTGTGACAAGAAATGGGAAGGGTGGAGAAATTGTTAAGCTGTAAAAATAACTCCGCCTTAGCTACGCATAGGTCAGCAAAGGGTTATTGTCACCCCTGTTGACCAATAATTTTTGAATTTGTTAATTTATGGAATAAAAAACAAATAAATGGGGCAGTCGTCCATTTCATTTGTAACAAATTGAAATTTTAAAAAATTAAAAAAATTTTTAATATAAAAAAAAAATGATCATTAAGTAGTATCTCTGTGTGACACTTTTTCTTTTTGTTTTGAAAAATAAATTCAAATAAAAAGAATTTCAAATTTAAAATTAAATATATTTGCCTAAAAACAAGAAAAAAAAATTTTTTTTTTTTTTTTTTTGCAAAATGTTTTAATAATAGAAATTCACAACAAATTAAAATTAAAAAAAAAAAAAATTTAGAAAATTTGAAAATTTTTTATAAGAAACTGAATGACTGATGAATATATTCCGCATTGATCAAATGGAAACATTTTGTTTTTAATTGATTTAATACATTTTAAGTGTAAAATTAGCAACTAGCAAAGTTTTATATTGATAATTGAAAATGGAAATTTTGGTATTTTTCAATTCTTCATTTCCAATAATTCATAAAATTTTAGTTGCAATTTAGATATTCTTCCTGAAAGTTTTTTATATTGTTTGTCGTAATTTTACTTTATGTTAACCTCACCGTAGTCTGTACCGTAACAATAGCAGTTGTCACATCTATGTCAACGCCATAATGATCAATTAAGACATTTCAAATGTTTGAAAAATTTTCCGTAAATATCTGAGCAAGGTGATTGTTGAATGGATGAACAATTTTGAAATTTTGAAATTTAAAATTTCATTTAAGCTTTTTGTTAAATTTTTATTGAAATGTTATTTTCTCCATTTTCTTTCGTTCTCATTTTTTTTTTTTATTTTTTATTTATTTATTTATTTTTTTCAATAAAATATCATGCCAAACATTATTTTAGCTCACAATTTCAAACTTACATTCGCATCGTACCCTTTGACCTTGAATGTCCACATGTACAAAGTATACGGTAGGAAAGACACATTTTATCCGGCAAAACTTCTAATTTTAACTTAAACTCATTTGCTATAAGTGCGCACATACACGCAAACACACAGAAACACACAGACATACATACACACATACACATACACACATACACACATACACACACACACACACACAACTTCGTTCCCTTTCACCTTAAAATGTAAACATGTGTGAAGTATATGGCTAGAAGAGCGAAGGTATGTATTATCCCGCAACAGGTATTCGTCGGTTGGTAATTTGATGACAAAGGTTGACGACGAAAGAGGATTAGCCTTGACTAAGAAAGTGGTTTATCATACTGTACATTTGTCAGATTAAACATCTTTCAATCTTTTAAACCAAACTATCCTCTCTTCCCCCCCCCACCCTCTCGATCCCCCCGAAATACCGACTATCAAGAGTTTTTTTTTTTTGATCTTAAAAATTTGCCGCTTTTTTACATAAAAGTTTTTTTTTTGAAAAAAAAGACTAATTGAACGATAAACTTGTTGGCGTTTTAAATGCTACTGCAACTGCAACTACAACTGCAACTGCAACTGCAACTACAACTGCAACTGCAACTACAACTGCAACTACAACTGCAACTGCAACTACAACTGCAACTGCTATTGGGACTACAACTAACTTCGCTACGGTATGATGACCTTAGGTCAAAAGCAGTGAAAATCTATTTCACTGACAAAAGAAAGATGAAAGGTCAAAGGATAAACTCAACCAAGTTGTAAATTAACAAAACAAATGCTGCTGTCACTGATATTACTACGAATCCTACTACGGTATGATGACCTCATGCTTAAATAAGTGAAAATTAGTATCTTCTTTTTCACTGAAATCAAAAAAAAGTAATGAAAGGTCAAAGGATAAACTTGACCAAGTTGTAAATTAACAACAAATACTGCTGCCACTGATAGTACGACGAATTCTACTACGGTATGTTGATGACCTTAGGTGAAAAGAAGCGGAAAAAGGAGAATTATTTCAAACAAAACATTTCAACCTATCATCAACAACTCTTTCTTTCTCACTCTCTCCTCCTCTCTCTTTATCTCTCCTTCTCTCTCTCTCTCTCTCTCTTCTTAATCTATAAAATTGATAAATGGCAAATCAATGTATTGTCCATAAATGAATGGTAATTGATCAGCTCAAATTTCCTCTCCATTTTCATCGAATTATCCGTCATGGAAAAATCTCAATACAATACGGTTTGGAAGAACAAAAAGTCTATGCACCTACGTGCATTATCGTAAAATTCGAGCAAAAAAAAAAAGCGGCATAGATCAAAGGGAAGAAGAATTGAATGAATGAATGAATGAATGAATGGGATAAAGTAAGTAAAATGGAATTGAACTAAACATTGATTGGTCACTCTAAACAACAATCATGGAGTGACCATTTTGGAAATGACCGGCACGTGTACAAAATGGACATATAACGCATAACGCATACATCCATAGTAATTAAGAATATTTGTTGAAATGATTTGTGTGAGCCATTTCCATTATTGTTATTTATCCATTTTTTTTTTTTTTTTTGCCTTTTTCTTTGATCGGATTTATTCATTTATTTTTATTTTTATTTTTTGCATAAATTTGCGGTAAAAAAAAAAAAAAATTTTTTTTTTTTTTTCTTTGACCTTTCTCCATTTTGGGGAATTTTTTACACAAAATTAGCGGTAAAAAATTTTGTTCTTTGACCTTTTCGCCTCATTTCTTTGCTAAATTTACTGCTAAAATTTGGTTTCCTTTAACATTCATTTATAATTTTCGTTTTTTTTTTTTTCCTGACAAATTGTTGATTTGAATTGGTTTTTGTTTTTCTTTTTCTTTCTTAAATCTGAGAAATAAAAAAAAAAAAAAAAAACAAACAACAAGCAATGTGGATTCTTTGTTTCCTACTCGTTATTATGAATGGTGGGAAAAAAAATTTTTTTTATTTATTTTTTTTGAAAATTATTACATTTTTAATTTTTAATTTATTCATTAAAATTTGAATTTTTAATTTAATTGAAATTTTAAATTTTAGCTTAAACATTAAAAAAAAAAAACTAAATTAAAGTTTTAAAAAAATTCAAATTGAAGGTTAATTTTTGAAATTAAACTTTGCATTGAAAATAAGAAAAAATGACTAATTAATTAATTAGCAGAACATTTCATTGAAAAAGTGACAAGTAAAACAAACAATTAAATTGTTAATTAAATTGCTTTTATATTTTTATTTTGAAAAACAAAAAAATTTTTTGAAAATTTAAATT
Organism: Madathamugadia hiepei; assembly: GCA_013365335.1. Lineage (NCBI taxonomy): Eukaryota > Metazoa > Nematoda > Chromadorea > Rhabditida > Onchocercidae > Madathamugadia > Madathamugadia hiepei. The sequence continues at coordinate 6,017 of JABVXS010000157.1, forward strand.
AAAAAAAAATTTTTTTTTTTTGCATGCAGAACTTTTCAAATATTTTTGGACTTAAAGAAGAAAAGAAAAAAAATTCAACCTAAGCTGTAGCATTTTCTTTTTTTGCATGATGCAATAGGGTTGAAATAAATTTTAAGGCTTTTCGATAACAAAAATAAATTTTAATAAAATGTGAAATTTTTAAAATCAAAAATGCTTTTCCTGTCCGCAGCATACCCGTCCGTCCGTATGCACATATTTCAGGTATGAAAAAAAAAAAAAATCCAAATTGGAAAAAAATTAATCAGAAATGATTAATGATAAAAATTTTTTCAATCATTAAGTTTGGAGTGAAAAATATATTTTCGGTAACTTGAAAGAAAATGCATAATTTGAATTGGTTTTTTTTTTTCCTTTTAAAATTCCTAAATTAATTAAAATTTATTTATTTTTTCTAAAGAAAAGCTAGGCTAAACAATTCGAATTAGCATAATTAATTTGAATTATATTTTAAAAATCGATTTTTTTTTTTCAATCAGGATCGTTGCAATTATTTTTTTCCCCAGGAAAATTGTAATGTGATAATTAGCGATGATTGAGAAAAGAGGAAAATGATCGATGATTGTGATCCGGAAAATCATCAAAACATTCTGTTCATGAAAAACCGGACGAGAATGAATGAGGCTATGCCAGAAAGCCCCGGAAAAACTAATGATTTAATTAGTGGAAGTACTACTATGCATGATGCCATTTCCATTTTTCTCCTATCCTTCATTGTTTGTTCGCGCTTTCACACCTTCCCACTGATCCTGTCACCCTGATGTCACCCTCCCTCACTCACCTATCTTTTCTCCTTTTTCCTCTTCGTTTAACCTTTTCTTCCGGATTTCCTCCATTATCCTTACCAATGCTATCCTTAAAAAGGGGAAACAAAAAAAAAATATATATATATGGAAGGAAGCATTTGATGTTGTTACGCTTCATTTCATCATATTTCATCCAATTTTTCATTTTCCTAGATTTAATTGATACCGACAAAGAGAGAGAATTTTTACCAAAAAATCTCACGTGCTATCCTTTTTTCTTGCATTTATTCATACGAGCATTTTGGAAAAAAAATCGGTTCAACAATGTGGATAGTGATGGTAATGATGATGATGATAATGATTATTGTAACAATATTGGTGAAATAAAGAATTAATGATAAATGATAAGAATATAACAACAATTACGGTGGTTTTGATGATGATGATGATTACGATGATTACAATGACTTGGATAATGCAGACGATGATAACGATGGGTGCGATAATGCTGATATGATAAGGAATTTTTAATAAATGACCTAGATGATGACGATAATGACGATTGTGATGATATTGATAATATAATGAATTGATAAAAAATGACAAGACCAAGAAAACCATCATGACAGCTTGGATGATGATGATGATGATGATTATGACGGCTTAAATTATAATGATATTGATGATGATTTATCATATCATATAGGCTTCGGTGAATCCTCTTATTCGTATGACACTGCCAAAGATCATTCGATTGATTATATATCATGATAATTCGAATTGTTTATTGTTTACTCTAAAATACTCATGATCATTGAAAATAAGCGAAAACTTCATATATCATCATGATCATCATCAACAATCATCATCATCATCAACAATCATCATCAATCATCATCATCAACAATCATCATCAATCATCATCATCAACAATCATCACCATCAACAATCATCATCATCAACAATCATCATCAACAATCATCATCATCATCATCATCATCAACAATCATCATCAACAATCATCATCATCATCATCATCAACAATCATCATCATCAACAATCATCATCATCAACAATCATCATCATCAACAATCATCATCATGAACAATCATGATCGTCATCATCCACAACAACATCACAGTTTCCATCCAGTGATATATGGAATAGGATAGTTAGTTATATGCTGGGTACGGTAGTTATCGGCGATCTGCAGGATACGAGCGACAATAAAAGGGATGATAAATATGCCGGAGAATCTCTCCTGAGACCTTGTGATCTATTTTTCGAACAGATGCCAAATCAATGGAGTATTTATCATCATTATTTACTGATGAATAATTAGGGTAAATGATTATTTGCATTTGAGATTATTCCAACGAATCTTTATTATTATTTCTATTATCATTATCATTTTTGTATGATAATGATAATGATAAATGGAATAAAATATCAATGATTGATAAATGCTTGAACTTTTGACCTTACAAAGAATTGATAATTTCAAATGTTGCATATTTCAGGATGAACTCAATCAATCAATCAATCAATCAATCAATCAATCAATCGATCATTCGCTGATGATAAGTGTGATAATAAAATTTTGAAACGTTTTGATGAAAAATTTTGTGTAATTTTAGGTAAATATATATATATATGTGTATGTGTGTGTATGAACTCAAATACAATCAAGTATAACTATGTGTGTATGAACTCAAATACAATCAAGTATAACTATCATATAATATTTTAAACTTCAAAAATTTTTTTTAAATTCCAATATAATTAATTTTAAAGCAAAATAAAACAAACAAAAAAAAATTAAAAGTTTAAAATATTATATGATAGTTATACTTGATTGTATTTGAGTTCATACACACTCTCATACACAAACACACACACACACACACACACACACATACACATACACACATACACATACACACACACACACACACACACACATTTAATCATCGATTATTAATCAATGGAACGAATTTTCATTTTATAAAAAGTTTCAAAAATGCGGTTACCCATAGCACAGTGGTAAATCCGCATGTCGAGAGATTGATAAGATAGACATATAAAAGGGTTCAATGCCCAGATATGTTATCACGGACGACAGACCTTTGCGACGGGTCGGTCAGGTAATGATAGTCGCAAGAAGAATGAAATTTCAAATATCTTAGCTCAACAATCACCGACAATGGCCGTATGAAAGAAGAATTCTACGCCACCTGGATGAAATGGGCAGAAAGTATCGCCCTGAGTCCAAAACAGAATAACAAGGGAAATGGAACGCAACAACAACTTGCATCTATGGAACCGGACGTATGAAGACAATGATCCACAGAAGCGGACCCTGCAACCAAGCGGAACAAACGCTAAGAAAAAAAAAACTTTAGTAGGCGAAAATTTGACGTAAATACGTTAACCAATTTTACGTTCGTAAAAATCGCTAGCGAAACGTTTAAGATTGATCGATGAATGAACAATATCGATAATCTAACAAGCGCTTTTGGGAAAATGAAAAGTCAATAGAATCGAAATGGAATTCGATTGAAATTTCGTTTCAGTCTTTGAGTATTGTTGTGAATGGTTTGCTGGGAACGCAAATATTTCTTTGTTTTCCAATTTGTATTCTTTTTCAAAAAAATCTTTCAAGCATAGCACAAACGTTAACATTCACAGAGCAAAATAGTGGGAAAGTATCAGAAAACATTCTTTTCAAGTTGCTTCAGGAAATCCATCCAGAATTTCGGCGAATGCTCAACCACTTGTGAAATTCAAAAATGTAAACAAATGAAAAAGCATTGTGATTCATTTAATAGAAATTATGATATATTAAGCTGCTCTATTTATTTTCAGTTTAATTTGAAGAGGAAATGATACTAAGCATTGTGTAGTGAATGATATCTTAAAGCATTGATAATAGCACAGTGATTACGATTATCATGATCTTTCCACAATGGAATAGCGATAACGATTATCATGATCGTTCAGGAATAATGAACTGAACTGAAAAGAGATCAAAGCGGTATATTCGGTTCATTGTTAAATGAATATGAATGTTGCAAGGTTATGACATGACAGTGCTGATGGTGGTAATGATAGTGGAGATGAGTATGATCGCTCAATAATCAGTGGATCAAATACCACACAATCAATTAATTTAGAATGAAGCAAGGAAGAGGGAGGGACAGAGAGAAAGAGAAACAAGTCGTGTGGTTTCAAATATTAGAATATTAATTGCAACAAAATCGTGCATGTTGCAAAAATTCTAAAAATTGGAAAAATGTGCCAAGCAAAAAGACCACATAAATTGAAATAATATGATAAAGTGATGAAAACCTGAAAAGTTTCAGAAATTCTGTCAAAGATTTTAACCATCAGCAAACTTTTTTGGCCAAATGATAAGACAATTCGAAAGTAAAGTTGAAACTGGAAAGGCTTAAATACCTAAAATTAGTTAGAAACGTTGGCTTTTAAATTGAGAAGGATGTTTGTCAAAGGATAATTAAAAAGTGCAAAAAAATTGTACCAAAATTATTTCATTAAAATCGATGAAAATGCTTGAAATCTGAAAATAGTCCCACATTTTAATGATATCATCAGGAGAGAGAGAGAGAAAAAAAAAGAGAACGGTAAGAGACAAGAAAGAGAACACTTTATTATTACTTACTCCATCAACATAATTCATCACTATAAGCAAAGATCAGCTCTCAGTGATGACTCGTTGCGGTCATTAGAAATGCTTCCTCTCACTTCCTACCTGAATTTCACTAGGAACACAATAAGACATTTCTTTGAAGGTATTTCCAAGTTTCAAGCTTAATCAGTATGACTGAAAATATACTTAGTTTTCAAATTATTCATTTCAGCAATTAAGTTGTTATACACAAAATAGCTCATTTAATTTTGCGAGAAAAATAAAAACAATTTTGTAATTGAAGTTCTTTCTGAAAATAAGCAAGCGATAACAACTGCAGTAATTAATTAATTGAGGAAAGAATGCCCGTCTCAGAATACGATATTCGAGAGAGAATTTTTGCAAGAGTTTCAACGGAAGCACTTCATTTGTCTTTTCAAATGAAAAAATTCAATTTTACAAAATTTCGTAATTATCATTAGTAAACAAGCAGCAAGTTGTTTATGTTGAGAAGACATAATTTAGCGATAGGTTGTAGCAGAAGAAATAATAATTAGTGGAACAATTTGCCAATTGAAGCAATGTGTTGTCAAAGAAGCAAAGAAACAAGGAGCTTACTGAAAATCTGTTGGAAAAGAGAAGGACAAAGCAGGTGGGATCGGTGTCGTCACGAGGATCAGATAAAGAGAAGAGAAGAGAAGTGAGGAAATTTTTATAAACTGTTCAAATTTCATTTTTTTAGAAAAATTGCAGTGGTAAAACATGAAGGGAATAACTACAATAAAAGAATTAGTAAAAGGAAACAAAATTTATTAAAAAGGATTTATTTGAGAAATGATCATTTAAGAATAATGAATTACGTACTATGACCACTTGAAGTTTAAAGTGGAGAGATATGTAGATTGGCAGGTAAGCTATTACCAAGGACAAGCTAGGAATGAATGAAAATAAATGACGCTATTCGTGATTTGCAAATTACCCAGCAATTACCTGTTTATTCAATCATTATTATATTGTGGGATAACAGTCGTTCAAATAGTACTTTATTCTGTTTACTTTAAGATATCATTAGTAAACAAGCAGCAAGTTGTTTATGTTGAGAAGAATCACAGCAACAATAATAAAATTAATGCTACTGATAACAGTGATGATGATAACACTGATAACAGTGATGATGATAACACTGATAACGTACTGCTAACAATGATAAACAGTAGCAGTGCTATGCATTGTTTTCCTTGTTAGCCAGAAAGTGATCATGGGAATACAGCAAGAGCAACGGCAGTAACACCACAAGCTTATAATGCAATCAAAGTAATCAAAAAGCAAATATTTCAAATTCAACACAGCGATTTGTAAACTGAAATGAATAAAAGACATCAAGTTTAATTAATTAGCCAAATTGTTTACTAATTAATTACCGTGAAAAGTTTTAAATTTGATAGAATTTAAAAGATAAAAGTTGTAAGTTCCAGCACTGTAACTGCCACTGCAACTTCACCATTATTATCATCGATGTTGGCAAACGGATTGACTTTATTAATAAAAATGTTCCAATTTGTTCGAAAACAAATTTATTTCTTTGGGACAAAATGAACTAAAATATTAATACATTCTGTGTTCAACGAGAAGGCAGGGCAAATGTAGCAATTACTGTCGTACTGTCGTGCAATTAAAAGTAATGGTGGAATAAAATCTAAAAATATGCGAATTATAACATGATTGTCATTAATATTGCCGTCTCCACACTAATATTAATTAATAGTAATTAGAAACAAGTTTGCAATTCTGATACTAATTAACCTGAATTTATGCAAATCTTATTGAATACGACGAACAAACAGTTTTGCGCTATTTTTTTGAATTCAAAATTTTCTTCGTCTATTGATAATTTGAATTTGATTTGATCAGTAAAATGTAAGTTTGAAGCATTATAATTAGTTCGTTTAATTATTTCGGGAAGTTCCAGTGACCTCAATACGAACTATGTGCAAGAGGTCATATTTTAAATATAAAATTAAATGTCAGATTCACAACATCTCTGAAATCATATGGATCATTTACTGAATTTGATTTGATCAGTAATACAGTTTTATTTCAAAATTTGTGTTACTAGCAATAGTGATTAGCTGTTGAAGATGGTATTGATATCAGTGGTAGAAATGATATCTATACATAAACAGTGGTAAACATCGTTATCTTCGTGATGATGATGATGATTTCGAAATGACAGTTAAAAAAGTGGAACGAAATTACGTAAAGTCGGCCAGTCGGTCAGTTTTCATATTCAAAAAAAAAAAACAACGGAAAAATGTGGGAAGAAAATCGGAGACAAATTGGATCCCAAAATGTGAAGCGAAATAATGGCCACATAATCAACCGTCAACCGGACGGTCATTTATGTAGAGAAATGAACTTCAACAATTTCAACTTTGTTAACTTTGTTTTTGAAATGCATTCACACACAGGCAGACACACACCTGCATCTTACATAGATACGCATACGACAGACACATACGTGAACACTCCTCGACATATAATACCTGAAAACAAGCCGACACATACAGACATGCACAACATACACATGCACACCATATAGGTATGTATGTATGTGCGAACATCGACACTGACAGAGAGACGTTGGCGCACCGATGAATGGGTAGGTAATGCGAAATTCGCCAGGCTTCTTTACAACAGCAAACATTTCAAAGTATACACTTTTCTTAAAAGAATGAAATCCGAAATTTCGATAAAGAAAATGAAATAATCGAAAGGATACATCAGCTCTGCATTCCTATTCGTACAATGTGTACAACGACAGTTTTGAACGAAGAAATTGCATTTTGATTCAATAGTTCTGCTTATTATAAATAAAATTTCCATTAGACAAGTTTAAATCTGTCATTTCAACAAATTTTATGCATAAAGGACAGATGGTGATTTCCGTTTGAATAAATTGAAAAATTAAAAGAGAAAAATGTTCAGAATAACAATATTCACTGCTTTGATTGGTTCAAATGAGACAAAACTTCAGTGGGACAAAGTATTCTTCATCATAATGGAGAAGTTAAGGTTGGAAAGAAATGAAATGATCATCGATGTGGGAAGAAGTAGACGAAGAGGTCAATTAGAGAAATCATCAAGCATTGAGATGATATGAAGTGAAAGATCTTTCAGTCTCTGAACTGAGAAGAAGAGGAAGAGGTCAAGTAAAAATTTTACTAAAAATATTCGAAACAATGGGGAGAAAAGTTCGAAGCAACAAATTCGTCAACCATTCAGCTGTTAAGTAAAATGTTGGAAAGATTGAAATAGAATAAAGTCAATTAAATAGAAAGGCAGAAAAGTAATTGAAACAATCAAAATGATCACTACAAGTATTTGCAAGTTTTAAACAAAAAAAATTTAGATATGTTGAACAGATCGGAGATGGTATGCGAGAAAAAGAGAGAGATGAAATGATCCAAATCTACAAGGTTAAAATGAAAATTTCGATGTCATCCTTGTTCAGGCAGGTGACAAAAGACGATGACAACAGCACTTAGTCATTTTTATAGCAACCAGTTAGGACAGTTTAACCCCCTCATATAAATGAATGATACAGGAGCAGCGATCATGTTAGGTGACACTTTTCATGCTGTTGATCAATGCTGTATTTTAGCCCGAACTGCTCCAGCTACTTTTCTAATCAGCACTGCCACCCGTACTGCTAGCAACGGAGATCAAAATGAATTTTCATTCGTGAAGAGATCAGAGAGTGGGAAGATCAGTGACTGAGTGACGGTAAGTAATAAATGATTTTTTGAAATGGTTCTATTCAAATTGAATGAACGAATGCTGAAATGTGTAATAATATCACAATAATAAGGATAACATCGGCAGATGGCATGTCACCCTACACGAAAATTCAATATTTACCTGTAATTTGAAAGAAGCACATCTGTGAGTGTATGTATGTGTATGTGTGCATGTGTATGTGTGTGTGTGTGTTTGTGTGCAGCTTCACACTGTTATCGCTACTACTTTCATTACTATTACTATCAACGATTGCTATTTACTTCATCCAAATGGTCAAAGCAATTACTGCATTTATTGCTGTTATCATAGTAATAATGAAGATATCCTCTTTATCACCATAATCACTTTGATCAAACGATTGTAAATACTATCATTGATTATCATTATTTTTATTGCCGTTATTATTAATTACCTTTAATTAACTAGTTATTGTTGTTATTATTATTGTTAATATTCCATAATTATTATTGTTAGCATGAACTATTATTTATTATCACTATAATTCCTATTTGGCTCTAGCAGCGACGAGGATTACAGCAGAACGATCTGGCTAAGCGATCAACGCACTGATAAATTAATGTGGGATATTTCAGTGTTGCACAAACCAACGGATGGAATCTATCAGTCATTTTTAATCATTTTGATCACAGCAGTAATGTGGAAAAGAATTTTCAAAACACATGAACTAAGTGAAGAGAGTAGGAAGCGAAGAAAAAATTCTTCGGTGTCATTGGCATTTCAATGGTACCGAAAAGGTCGAAATGATCGAATTTTGGAAGAGTGAATGGCTGTATTTTGCCGTTGTCGATGCAGTCGAAAGCGGCGAAAAATGGAATAGCTACCGCGATACGTGGATGTGAGAGCGAGAGATTCTGCTTTCTCTGCTCGATGAATGATAAGTATCACAGTTAAATTTAAATTTTACTCTTCATCACTTTATTTTTTGCTAAATTCTTTTTCTAATTGTAATTATGGTTAAAAAAAGGATTAAAATTTCTGTCACAACTGAATGAGACTTAGCTGATTTTTTTGTTTTTCCTGTTAATTTCATAGGTTGACACCTTTTAGAACTTTTTCTCTTCAAAATAATTTTATCAAACTTTTCGTTACTTTCTGAATTCCTCAAGCAATTTCCAGTTACTCTTAGATTTCTTGCTCGTCGAATCAATGATGCAAGCAATTACATTCTGCTAATAATTAATCCACCCGGCATATTTATTTGCTTATCAGCGGTTTTCACATGGAGAAATAACCTAATTGATTGAAAATTGAATTCGATAAAAAAAGATAAATGAAAAGTATGAAAATAGAATAGGAATAGATAGAACAATTAAAATTGGAAAATCGCCAGTTAATATATTTCCAAAAATTTTAAATTAAGAATTTAATTTGGGAAGGTAAAATGTTGAAAACCAGATATTTTGTCGTCTCGTTCTAAAACAAACAACAACTTTAATCGAACTTACAAAAGTAAACAATCAAATGAAATACCTTACCCCATACTTCCACTTACCCCTAATCCAATCTTGTCGAATTACTTTAGGCCATTCTTTCCAATTTCTTTTCTTCAGAAAATGTGAAGAGAACAAATTCAAGACCTTAAAGATTTTTATTGCAAATGAGTTCCAAAATGAAGACACAGAAGGCGAAGAGTGCAAAGGTCAAGCTATATACTACATTATAGTTGCTTGAAAAATTATTTGATTTCGCCATCGCCGGATTTCAAAGATTCAAGTCTCAGAGCTGAAAAGAAGTGTTTATATGCGTTGGTTGGGTAGCTATGTGGAATTAGTATATTTATTCATTAGAATTAGTATATTTATTCATTATCAGTAAAAGAAAAGAATCTCACAGATCAACAAAAATGGTCTTAAACCTTTAGATCAATAAAATGCCATTAGATTTTATCACTATCTCCACCACACACAGACGTGATCACCAATATAATATTTCGGGATAGCTATTATCATCGTTAAATTTAGCTCCAGCCTAATTAATCATCATTATGACCGACATCATCATCACACCCATGCAGAAATGATAATCACCATAATTTTTCTGTTATCATTACTAGACTAAATTGCAGCATTTCAAATTGGATTTTCAATCATTGATCATTGCTATTTGGTGGCGCTCTCGACCACTGACTAAATCAATTTATTGAAGAAAAAAAGCTGTATAATGTTATGACAACCAATATAAAATCTCAGGTAACTATTACCTTTTCAGCGTGTAATTAAGTAAAAAATAAAAAGAATGAAGTATTCGAAGTAAAACAAGGAAAATAGTTCTTCAACTATAAATTAAAATGAAAAGCGTTAATTAATTCAAAAGACATGTAAAGAGAAATAGACGGAGGCAGAGAGAAGAAAAGCGCTGGCATATTAACCGGTATATGTGGAATGAAACAGGTAAAAACTAAGAATTGCTGGTCGTTTTCCCAACTGTGCAACAGGGTGAATCAATGGATGAATGCCCTTGGTGGCAAGGTGGTGGTCATTTCCCGACGGTATGCAACAACTTTCATTCCTCTCCGCACATCCTCATCATTCCTTGATTACTGCCAAAATTATGGGTTACTTATCTATCATCCATCTACCTACTCACCTCTTAGCTATCCATGGGAAAGGTTAAACTCATGCTGCAGATGTGCCCAATCCAAACTCTATAACCGACAATGCCACAACATTTTTTCGGACGCATCCTCTATATTCATTGATCGACTCTTTCATGTCTGTCCTTCTATTCTCTGATCTTTACATTGGCATTTTTTGCATATAGATGACCTTTTTCTTCTTCATGGCTGGGCACTGCTCAACTTTTTACAAAATTACCACCTGCTCAATCTATGATTTTTCAATAACTGAAAAAAGCAACAATAGAGTGAGAAAGGGTTAAAGGTCAGGATGGAAACAAAAGATCATTCGATTGGGTAACCTTCCCTCCTTTATCGACATATTCTCGTGGAAGAGTGTTTTTTAAATTAATCAATTTCGTAAAAGTATGCGCTCGGTTTGCTATCAGTAGATCAGCATTGTAATGATGACCAACATCACTACCTGCTCATTGTGTAATCCTTCACAATCATTGTTGTATTGCCGATCATTTAATGAATCTGTGTCGATTTCCGTAGAATTCGAAACAACTGGACGATCGATTAATTTAAATCAGAAATGTTCGTCATGGAGTGAGAATGAATCATATTGATTGATTTTGCAAACAGCCAAGTAATTGTGTTATTAGTAGAATAATTTCAAAATGATAATTGAATTATCAGTGACTTTGGTCAAGTGATTATGCTGCTGATTGATTCATTCGAAATAGAAATGACGGTGGTCAAGTGATAGTCACATTGATTGGTTTTGTGGTCCGTCAAGTGATGGCACTTCGACTCATTAATTTAAAATAAACGGTCACGAGATAATGCTAAGAACCAGTTGAGTGACAATGGACAATACGACAATTTTGTAATTACTTTGGTTTGTCATAAGCACTCAGTGTTTACTTTGTCGCATATCACTGAGTTCATCACTGCCACTCAACATGAACTCGGCGTTGTGCTCACTTAAACACTTCTAATTAACAACAAAGCAATAATTTTGGAATGGAAAATAAATGAATTCAAACTGAAAAACGAAAAGATTGAAAAATTATGTCAAATTCCTCGCTATTTTACATGGTCTCGAAAAGGAGATGGAAGAGGAAAATTATCATTTTTACTTGTACCGCTTGTGGTGGATAATGGAGCAACAACTTGCGTGGTGGCAGATGATCCGTAAGATGGATAAGTGATATGCGGTAAGCAAACCAATCTTAGAAGGTCAAAGGGTAAAGAGTACTTCATTTTTTCTGCACTGACACTTCATTAGCATATTTCTAATATGTTCTCTTGAATTTTTATCATCACACAGTTAATTATTTCTCGCTTTTTCGTTTTCCTTTCTTGTTTTTTTTTTTCTTTTTGATGGTAATCCTCATTGCTTTGTGGAAAGCTTTCTTCAGGATTCAACGTCAGCGAGAAATCCATTCTGTCATTCACGTCAGGAAAAGTGAGACTGCTGAAATTCTCAGATAAATAATGATAATTCAAAGTGTTTTGATAAATTGAGTCAACCCATGCTTTGATCGGTCATTTAAATTTATTTAAAAATTATAATTCTTATGCAAATCTTGCTAACAAACGCCACTGATTTGAAAAAATTAATGTTTGATTCACCTAAAAAAGAATTCAAAAAATTACTTGCAATTTATTTGATTAAACACAAATTTTTATTTAATTAATCATAGAACTCTGATAAAATTCTTTTGTTTATTGTAAACTCCAACTTAAGCAAGCATGCCAGCTTATTTCATGAAAACATTGAATTTAAAATTTTTCAAAATTCCATATTCAATAGTTTTGAAATATTTATGGGCTTCTGATGTGCGAAACTTGATGAGTTCCAGAATATGACAGCTTAAATTTCAGGGAACACAATGTGATGCACTGAAAAATTCATTTTTAATCGGAAAATCTGATTGCTCATTTTCTGCTAATTCCCTAACTGTCTCAGTTACAGTATATCCGGAAGTATGATTTACGTTTTAGGATGAAAGATACATTCTCGCCAAGTAGTCAACAATTACTGCATTACTCATTGGTGATAGACTGCACGGTGTCACATTTCCTGTTCTTTCATCCTGCCACATTGAGCAATCAATTCATCGTTGCATACGGTAACCGTCAACTCTAATGCTTCTGAATAATTTATTGATTGATTCACTGCTTGTATTCCAACAACGGTGAAGATTGCTGTTTAAATCTTGCTGAGAGTGAAATAAAGTACATAAGCGATGAGAAGGTACGGGGAAACTTAAAGTTATAGCGATTTGATGGGACATGCAAAGAAACAGGTAAGTTGCAGAAATCTGAAATGCATGAAATTGATAGAGGATCCTCTCAAAAATTTTCTCAAAATTTATTTCTTCACATTTATTTTGAATTATTGGTTGAAAGCACGGTAGATTTAAATTTAATGGGCATACTGGGTAGCAGCAGTCAATTTGGTTAAAGGAAATGACCAGTGGAGAGAGCGGCAGATAATCCAATTGTTGTAAGGTCTGAGGACAAGCATTTTGTGGATTGTGTCAACCGTCCCAATCCACTGTGATTAGCATTTTCGGCAATTTTCCATAATTTAATTCAAATCGATTCAATTAATCTTTAAATTCATTTATCGCCAATTTAACAAGCTGAATGGTTAGTTAACAATGATTTAAAATTCATTTTAAATGAACTTTGAATATTTTTATTGTTTTCAGCAATCCAAAAACAGAAAATTTAGAAACAATATTCAGCATAAGAACAAGGACAACTTCTCAAAAAAGGTTGAAATTAGACCTTTTTGAATTTACTCGTGAAATGAGTCAATGAAGAGTTTTTGTAGTTTGCATATGATATGTCTAATATCTTTTAATTCGAATTTTTCCTATCGCTTTTAAAGTTTATTTTTGATAGATATTTATAAATAGTACGAATTGATAATCCTGTTTAATTTTTATGAATAAAAATTAATTAAAAATCTTTATTTGAATGATTCAGTTTTCATCAGTGATTGCAAAAGAAAAATGCAAGGAATTAAATTGTAATATAAATCTTTTTTTTTGGAAAAAGACATTAATGACCAGCATGAAGTGAGTGAGATGGAATTTACTGCAAGTTTCTTTTAACGATTACTTTCCACGTACACTGACCAGTGGTTATATCATAAGTGACCGGTCCATTGCTATCACAAGTCACCGTTTCTCAGCAGTCCTTGATTACAGTAATAATACAGTAATTACCTCTCTCCAGCGATCATTACCCATCTCGTAAATTCTGCAATTCGATATTTGAAAAAAGTTTCAGCTTTTAGTATTTAATTCATTGTAATAATATTCTGATAGTAATGGATAATGGCATGGGATAAAAACTGATAATTAAATACCGCAAATGGTCAATCATATCTCATTGATCCTATGCTGCTGTACTGAAATTAAATTACGGTATAAACTCCAATATTTTTCACTTTGAAGCGATTTAATTTGCATGATAACATATAAAGCTTGCTTAATAACATACCGAAATTAGCAAGATTCTAATTAATTTGAAAAGCACCTAAACTATCATTGTTGCTTGCATTTAGTCGAACACTTATTGATAGGATAATTTCACAGATAATAAAATATATGATAAGCATTTGACTGGACGGGAGAGGAAAGAATGATACTAATCGATGATGGAATTGGTAGAAGAATACTAACTTGATGCTAATGAAATTAGTACTTTCTTAGCGCTAAATTAATCAGCTTTACCTTAAAATATTGATTAATTGCACAGATTCTTGATCACTTATCTGCTCACAACTGTTAGCGTAGGGTGGTGGGCATAATCGGATTACTGTAGTTGTTGTTGTGAGCAGATAAGTGATAATTCACTGAGTGATGAGTGATGCAATCGCAAATTTCAAAATCGATTCGAGAAGCTGAAATAATTAATTCATTTGTTAATTAAATAACAGCTTAACATGGATGTTTTCTCACTCTATTACCATTTTCAGTCTGTTGAATAGCTAAATTCTGTTTTTTGTTGTTGTTGTTGTTGTAATAAGCTGCTGTGACCAAAATTTTCTTGGAACTTTTCCATATGAAAAAATAAGGTGAGAAGGGAAAAGGAAAAAGGTTGTAACCATGTCGGATGTGTTCAGTAATAAAATAACAAATTAAAATATAAAAAGGAAAAACAAAAAGTTTCAGAAGAGAGATTTATGTCAATTTGATTGAAATTCATTTGTAGGAATGCTTATGAAATGTTAATCAATTGTAATTGTCATAGACGACGTCTGTGAACTTGCATTCGAAATAATAGCAATCAACATTGTAGTAGAACTTTTACTAAGTGATTGTTTCAGTCCAAAAATTTAACCTTTATTTTTAAATTTTAGGATGATGGCAATTTTAATTGAGAAGTTGAATGGAATGCTGCGATTAAGGATAATAGACGGTTTGATCGCGATGATAGTGATGATAATGATTTTATAAGTGATAAATTTTGATTATTTGGATTCATAGCAAAGTTTTTTGAAATACAAAATGGTAGTGAGAAGAACAAAATTGAAAGGAAGAAAGGTAGGAATATGGTAATTGTTAAATGGGACAAGGTGTGACCGTGTCGTGCTGTTGTTGAAGGTCGGGAGATTTGCTTTCTTTAGGGAATAGACTGAAAACAAGGTTTATAAGCTTAGCATTTATAAAGTAAGTATGTCGTTTTATGTTTGGGGAATCATCCATAAAAACATTCTAGACAGATTACGGTGGTGGGACTGTTCCACTGAAAAGGGGAAGAAAGGAAGAGAAGTTAGGAAGGAGAAAGAAGATGAGAAAGAAAAACTGAAAAGGAATAGAGATGGAAGAGAATGAGACGGAATAAGATAAGTAAATGATGCTGTTGCAATGAATAGATAGATGAAAAGCTTTAATCCTTGGACAAATAGGCTTTTTGAAAGGCGCGGCCTGAGTGGTTAGCCTAAAGAATATGCTTCGTTAAGGCTCACTTCAATTGTGCATCTAATCAAAACGTTTACAAGCCTTAAGGCCAGAAGTCTTCCTCGTCTGCTTATCTTCGTTGTCTGTCATTAGAGCATAACAATCACCATCATCATCACTGCCATCATTATCACCGGTATCGTCTCCTCATCATCAACTTCGTCATTGCTGATGACAAAAAGGCTCATCCAACTTATTTGACTTATGACATGTGCCATATCTAATTTATTCTACATATATCCTAATTCCTTATGCATGAACTGTGGAATATTTCTAAGAACAATTTTGAGTAGGCTCCCGCAAAGTGATATTGTTATTGTTATCATACCAATTGCTACAACAATAGCATTTGTTGTCATCCCAATCAGCACACCGTCTGTATTGTCATTGATAAAGTATTGAAGAAGCAATGATAGACAATTTAAGCCCTCAATAAAAACATTTCGTACCAGAAATGGAAATTCATCATCGATTATGCGAGAAATCAATTAATTATAGTTCTACAATTACTGCTGCTGTTAGTGATCCCGTGCCGGTAGTAATTTGTGACACCAACGCAGGTGCACCAGGAATTCCAGGAAATAGCAATTTTAGTTCATCGGTATCACCGATTACCAGTAATACCGATAGATTCGTACCCCTAAATCGGACAACCCTTAATACGAATGAATTTCCCAGTTACAGTAGCACTTCAACCGGGTCATTCAACCATTCGACAACATCTGACCTATCAATTGATTTAACGTCATCACGAGAAATTGCTGTAATTGCTGATAGAAGCAGCGAAACGAAAAATGATTTGAACTCCAAAATCACTCATCGTTATCATCAGCATCATTTACAAGAACAGTCCCGACAATTGTTATCGTCACGAAATGTGGAAAAAAATATTGGCGCACTTGTCGAAACATTAACGACGGCTTCACTGCAAGCCGGTCGGACCGATGCAAAAATGGTTATTACCACCAAAGGAATCAGTAGTTGTAGTGGTGGGAGTAATGGCGCAAATGTTAGCAGTAACAATAGCAACCGCAACGGTGCAGCGGCAAGCGCCAATGAACCAAAATCTTTACATAGAATTCCTAAGGTAATTCATTTTCAGATATTTTCCTCTTCTTCTCCTTTCCCTCACCTGATCTTCTACAACACGGCCTTGGAAGCACATTTAGACCTGAACTTTACTCTTTTCATATAACTCAAGTAATTTTTCTTTCTTTCCTAATAATCTATTGATTTGACCAGTGACTTCTTGGCATTTCAATAGAATTTAAATTAAATTTGCTTTCAAAAATTTTCACTCATTATAATTTGTTTTTTAAGCGATTAATCTGCTAGCAACCTTGAATCATTTAAAGATAAGAAGATTTTAACAAACAGTACAGTCGTTAATTTATATATTTACATTCTTATCATATGTGGGTGATTAATTCATTAGTTAGAGACGAAATGTCATTTATAGCAAGACGGTGGTATTTATTTATTTTGATAAATGAAGCTTCCTCAATCAATTATTAAAATACTGAGGTGGGGTAGGAGAACGATTTCAAGAATGTTTCTCAAAGACATTTTTAATTGACAATGAAAACGTGCATTTCCGGTAATTTCGGTAGTACTGAAACTATGGAAAAAATTAGCAAATATGTAATTCTCCCACTGATTTATTGCAAATTATTCAATTCAGAAATCTAATTCCGATAAACTTTTCACAATGTGTTCGCTAGTATTTCTTACGAAAAAGAAAACTTTAACCTTCTAAAATCTCACAGATTATTAAAATGATATGAAATTTGATCTTTTCGAAAATTAATAGAAATTGTCGAATTTGAACTCTTTAGATCTGAGTAACTTCACGAGATGGAAATTAGTTTTATTTTATGATATTTCGAACGGCTTTCAACAAAAAGAATGGTATCCCTGATTTGCTCATTTACCTCATTATTCGAATTTTTTTTAAATCATTTAAATTTGTTTCATTTCAGATTGAAGTCGAAGTTTGTTCGTCATGTTCGGAATTCATCTTAGACCGCACATTGCTAACTGTCAATTCAAGATTTTGGCACACTGATTGTCTGAAGTGCTCGCAGTGTTTAGTATCATTGAAACAATACTCTTCATGTTTTGTTAAGGATAATGTCTTCTTTTGCAAACAGTGCTACAACAGGTTCGTTTCACTTCACTTCGCTTTATCCAACTTAAATAATTTCAATGAATCTTGGGAATGCCACCAATCATCCATCGGTGTAGTCCTTTGCTCTTTTCCCTTTTGTTTAATTATCTCTCACTTGGCATTACTTTACTTTTTTGAAGTTAAGGCCCGGAGAATGTTCGGTTCTCTGTCGTTGCCGCTCTTGTCGATTTGTCAAAATTAAATTTTATATTTGCACTTTAAATTTTTGAAAATTTAAATTTCTTATGAAAATGTATGCAAATCAAAATCAATGCTTTTTTATATTTTCCACATTAATTTTTTTATAATTGTAATTTGTCTTACGAAATTTTTTCAAGCAATTCAAGTGAAATTGAAATTTATTGGAACTAAAACATTCTTACTGTAGCCAACCAACTGGTCGTTGTATACTAATTGATTTAACAGTATTTAACTGATATTCCTATTCCAATTCTTTTGCTATTTATTGGTTGTTAATTACTCAGAGAATTGAAATTATTCATCCATTTCGCTTTTTATGTTTAATGTTGTTTTCGTTAGATTTTTACAAAAAAAGAAAACAAATAAATAAATTAATTAATAAGTTAGAATTAGTATAAATAAGTTTGAATTAGTTAATCATAAAATATTAAAAGCCTGAAATTTCTTTTTTTTCAAAAATTCACTTATACCTATTGCAAGGGTTCAAATCAGTGTAGCGCTGGTGAAGCTATTCAATTTTAACCGGAACTAAACTTCTCAGTTAATAATTTAGAATTTACCGGAATTAAATCCTTCCGTGCTTATCGCACTGATTTTCCTTATCGATTTGGCTATCCATATGTTCACCATCATGAGCAGATGATCCGGATCACCGGCGACTAATCACTGGATTGATCATATTGGATATTTGCCCACCGATTTCCGGAAGTGGCACCGGCAGTTAGAGGCGTAAATCTGGATTACTCATAGGACATCTGCCTGGTCATCCTCTCAAGCGCCCTGAATAGGAGTATAATTTAATATAAACTAACGGTTACAGTGATGTAACAAGCTTATTGCTAATTGTTAACTATGACATGTTGTCCTTCGATTTCTCCTCTCTCTTTTTCTTGGATCTCTGCTATCATCCAACTTCTAATTGCGCCTAATTAAATTTTACATTTTGATTAGAAATTTTCATATTGAGTGGTTGGTACAGCGATGTTATGGAGCAGACTTGTGCTAATCTATTAGAGTTCACAATTAATAATTATTGTCCGAGAAACTTTCTGAAAATTTTACCTTTGCTAGTTTTTCCTTGAAATGTCACGAAAATCTTTTTAGTAATTTAAGAAACTATCCTTATTGATAAAGGTTTTCTTGGAACTTTTCAAAATCATTCGACTGAATAATAAAATATTTTATGAAAACAAAGAATTATTTTAGGGCAAACGAAAATTTTATCCTCACTATTTATTATTTTACTTGCATGCGAGGATTAAATAATTATTCGAATTCGACCTTATTTTCATAGCAAAATTTAAAATCAAAATTTAAAAAATAAAAAATATCATTCAAAGCAAAATTATTTAATACAGTACTATATGAGTACTCGCAACGTAACGCTTTATAAATTCAACGCAAAAAATTTGGTGTTCAATGCTAAAGAAGTTTTAAAATATTCAAGTAATATTATTCAATTACTGCTGATTGCTAATTAATGAATCAATAAGTAATTCCGTTTCAAAAACTAAGTGTTGTTGAAATACTGACTGATTCAATGCATTGCTGCAGTAGACCAATCAATTTAAGTCGTAATTATTACAAAATTAATTTCTGTCTATATGTTTGTCTGGCAAAGTGAATTAGATATGCAGACAGCAAGGCTTACTTCTAAGCAATAACAGTAATGCAAGGTAGTAGTAACAAGCAAAAATCAGTGTGAATATTAAAAAAGAAGGTTTCATAGGTCACGTGTCGTATGAAATGATAATCTCAAGCTGTCCTTCAGGCTTCCTAGTTCGAATTAAATGAGAACTAGCCAGTCAGATCCAAAAAAATCACAAGAAGAATGTGCAATGAACATTTAAATAAATTCTGAACAATCATGTTTAGACGCTGTAATAATTGTAATTAAACAGAAACTATAATTTCGTAAATATTGTAAAGCGAAGTAAATGTCTTTGTGTTATATGAAGGTGTGACATTGTCAGCTGCAAGCAGACTTAATGATCATGCTATGGTCAACGCTTCAAAATTTCAAGCTAAGGACTTCATAGTTGTTTGAAATTTCAGGGAATTGACCTCACATGATCATTAAGTTCGATTACTAAATAAAACTAATTACAGATTGTTCTAAGTTTAGCATTAAAATTGCATTTTAGACGATTTGGAACAAAGTGTTCTTCATGTCAACGTTTAATTCATGCAACTGATTGGGTAAGACGTGCACGTAATTTCGTCTACCACCTTGCATGTTTTGCATGCGACCAATGCAAACGTCAATTAAGCACAGGAGAAGAATTTGCATTGCAAGAGTTTCGTTTACTTTGCAAACAACATTATATGGAATTAATTGAGGGTGAATGTGGTATGATTCGTTTACTTTACTGAATTCATTCTCCGTTTTTCAATTTGTAGAAGAACGCAGATAGAACCCATTTATTAATAAAAATTTGCGTGAAATCTATTTTTAGGACAGCAAAAAACTAAAACGAAACGTGTACGAACAACATTTGCAGAAGAACAATTAGCCGTTTTACAAACACATTTCCAGATTGACAGTAATCCGGATGGTGCTGATTTAGAACGAATTGCCACAATGACCGGTCTTAGTAAACGAGTTACACAAGTTTGGTTTCAGGTAAATCATTCTTCGATTCTTTCTGTTTTTTTTTTTTCAGGAAATGAGTTGACTTTTAAAAATTTATTCAGTAATTCTAGGTTCCCTTCACCATAGTGTCTTTGATAGTTTATTGAGATCACCTCATTCGAATAAAGCTACCGAAAACTAATAATAAGATAAATTGCAGAATTCAAGAGCACGTCAAAAGAAGTATCAAGGTAGCAAGAAGAATCGAATTAGCCATACTAGTAATAGTGGAAGATCATCAACCGATCCATGTAGTACGCCAAAAAGTCCCAGTGGTGATAGTATTGACGGCATGATTTTTCCAACTTCTGTCCTCACCAGGTTATTTATTTATGTTTCCCAAATTTGAACCATTCAAGTTTCAAAAATTCAGAAGTTTATAAGGAACCTGAAAACTCAATTATACCATTAAAATCCGACGAAATAGTTAAGAGAACCTGGATTCCTATCATTTACAACAGTAAAAGATGCTGGAAATCCGATGTCAATCTCGAATTGTTAAGCTTGTCAGAAAGAAAACAAACAGCAGATATTCACTTCTATATTTTTGCGCATTTCCTCATTAGTATTTTCAAAATATTTCAGTGCTGAAGATGCGATGGTTACAACATAGCTACGAACAATGCCGTCAGCTGCTTCCTCATGAATTTTGATCAATCTTACGAAATAATTATTGTTTCAAGTAAAGTTAGCTTTTGAAATAAAGCATGCTTCAAATAAATTAAGTCAAATTGTATTATATGCAATGGAAAAAAACGACTTTCGATAGCTCTTATAGTTGATAAATTTTCAGAAAAGATGCAGGATATGTTTGAATTTTAGAACTAATACAAGACTTTTAACGAAACATGGCGAGTTGAACAAAATTTTTCATGTATTTTCAGATTTATTTTAAGTATAAGATGGGAATTATGGACAAAGGTGCGGAAGAAAATCTCTTATTCCCTCTAAATTTTAATTAATGGGCTACTTTCTATAGTCAACATGTGCGCAACTCATATATCTGTAGTAGTTCGATCTAAAAAATGCAATAAGAACTGTTATAAAGTCAAATGTTAATAAGATCCCGAAATAAAGGATGAAAACTAGTTGTTACTTTTTTTCAAGTTTAATGAAATTGGAGACAGCTTCCTGAAGCATGTTTGGCAAGATATACATTTCACAGCCTTTCATTCGTTTAAAACATTTGGAATAATTAACTGATAAGGAATGAGTTCATTAATGACAACACAAAATTTCAAAAGAGGAATGAAGTGAAAGATGTGCAGTACGAATTGGGAAATGCATCTAACGTATAGCTAGATTTCTTCTTCCAGTAAACGGATCACAAAATGATACAACAAATGCTATCAAAATATTTTATACTAATGCCTTAAACTGCTCCATTACAACCATTCCAAAATCGAGTAGTTGCAGAAACTCGTTTGAACCATCCAAAATACGCATCTCACATTTCTAAATAAAAAAAGTCTATCATTTATGGTACTACAATCGATAAGCTAAAAATAGCCAAACAAAATGGAACTGGTTGACAAAAACCTTTAATTGCACTAAAAACCTTTTTTATCTCCTACAATAACAAAATTATTGACATTGTTCTCGATACTAAGCAAACTCATGAGTTTATCAATGAAAAAGAAAGAAAATGAAACTTACTCCAATTTTCTCGCATATAATAGCTTTCTTCAAGTCGTGAAAATCTAGTTGTAGGCATATGTGGAAAAATTGTTTCAACAATTGATAAACTCCATAACCTTCTCGTCTGATGCTTTCCACACAAGCATATAACTCACTATAATTCAATGATCTGCATGCAGCTAAAAATTGTTGAACCACATCATCCGGTACAGCACCGAGAAATTGTCGCACATCGTTTGGCACTAATTTTTTATGACATGATGATATTGTCTGCAATAAAAAAATTCATAATTTGAAATTCAGGACAAAACTTTTAAGAATTAAGCAATTTCCTTCGAAAAACCCCTTTACAAAAGATGTGTGTATTAGAGATCTTGTTTGCACTTCAAAAGTTTGTTCTATCTACCAACTCAATCCCTTCACACCACGTACAAAGAGATTCATTCAAATTATCATATTTTATAAATTGAATAACAACAAACTTCGATTTTTTTAATAAAAAATATTATCAGTTTACCTGTAATGCAGTGATACTTTTTCGCATATCGCCATCACATAACTCGATTAATTCACTGATTGCTGATGAATCTAATTCAATATTCTCATTCTCGCAAATCCATTCAAGTCTGTCGTATTTTAATTTTTTATGACATTTTTCATCACTCGTAATATACGCAAATTTCATACAGTCAACTTGTTCCAACTGAGTGATATTCATACAAGATAAATTTGAAAATTGAAACTACGAAATAAATCGTGAACCACATAAAATTACCAGCTCTCAGCTTCTAAATTTTCTTAGGCTAATAACTAAGAACTGATTACACGGTATACAACGTAAAAATATTCACCACATGATCAGCTGCAAGTTTACCCAAAGTCATTTTATATTTGAAATATTTCCAAAAAAGTAGTCAATAAAATACATGGAGCAATAATAACGCGAAACATAATAATTAGTCCTATTGCAGAAAACGATCATTACAGAGGAAATGAAAAAAATGACCTTTTTTCTTGACATTTTGAAGAAACCGGCTTGAAACGAAATTTGGCACAACGAGAGGTGAGCGGATCAATTATTTTAGTGATGTAATTACAGATGAGAAAGAAACGCGTACTACGTGATTCTCTTTCCATCGTTCGCCGTAAAGCTGCTTGAGCTGGAGCAGTCATTGCATCTGCTTCATCAAGAATAATTACCTAATCAAAACTACCATGTGAGACGTTGAGAAATTAAAAATTTGACAGATATAAGCGTAGAGAGCCAGAAAGATTCGATTTACAGCTTTTTACTTCGATCGACCACCATTCTTGAAAGAATGAAAGAGATCTGCAAGTCTTAGTATTGAAAAAGCCGAAAACATCACTTGCGATTAATGTGGACTATGAAGGTCGCTCGTCCCTTCTCGATGAATCCAGCTAACACATGAGATAGCATGAAAAATTCAATAAAATTCGATTCCCTCTACGTATAAAATTATGCTAAGTTTGAAATTAAAAATTTTTAAAGCAAAAACCTTTAACCCAACAACAGGACTTCCATCTGTTAAGTTTGATGAAACAGCTCGTCGAGCGAATTCTTTTATCTAAAAAAGATAATTGAGAATAAATTTTATGCAAACAATAGTACTGCGGACTAATCCGTCATATGACGTTGACGTGAGCACGAAAAAAGACAAGATTTGGTGGATATATATTTTAATTTTTTAATCATGCAAAATGAATTCCGCCTAAAATTTTCAAAACTTTATTTCTATCGATATTTACACAGAAGCTGAATAAATACGGCGTAAAATGAAAGAAAACAAACTTTATTGCGGACGATGTTTATACCTCGTTCATCAGATGCATTCATTTCCATGACTCTGTCACGATATGTTTCGGCATTGCGGAATAACTGTCGGCATAATGCAATAGCTGCTGACGTTTTCCCTGTTCCTGGAGGTCCATAAAACAACAAATTTGGTAACTGAAAATCTTGAAATAATAATCATGTGTATGCAACAACACTGTTCTGGTACACTAAACAAAAATTGAGAAAAAAAATCATTAAAATCCAAAAGAAATTCCTTTCCTCTCTTTTATCACTGTTATAAAATCAAACATTTTTCCATCTGATATCATTATGAAAACTTGAGATCGATGAAGTAATTTCAATATTTCAAGAACAGCAAGAAAGCTTACATCAGCTCCTTCCAGCACTTTTTTCAGCATCGATACAACTTCATCTTGAAAAGCCACTTCCTCAACCTTACGCGGACGACTTAAAAATGACAAGTTAAATAAATTCATAAAATTACCAATTAAATAAACTATGCCTTAAATATCTAACTTGTTCAAATAAAAAAGTAACGAAGTAAATGATTGAACCTAAACATGTAAAACGACAATTAGAACTTCAAAATAAAACCAAAATTTAGGAATATGTTCTCAAATAACAATCAAAACATACTATTTCTCAACCCAAGGAATTTCCGATAACGCTGTCAAATTCTTCTCTTGTTTTTTCGGTCGATTTAAAAACGCATCCATTTCGGATCTGCGTGATATATTTTTTCTTTTGAAAAACCACTTCCTTAACCTTACGCGGATTTAAAAAAAAGACAAATTAAACAATTTCATAAAATCATTAATTAAAATAATCTACGATGCAAATATTTTTACTATTTTTTTCAAATGAAAAGAGTAACAAAGTAAACGAATAAAGCTGAAGATGTAAAACGACCCATCTCAATTAAATATATAAATTTTCATACCCAGAAAGTTCATGTATGAAAAAAAGATGAGCACACAATAACACCATAACGATAGGATAAATACTGAATTCAAAAACATGAAGCAGAATTTTTTACATGAAAAACGAATCTTTTTTGCCTTTTTCTGCTCTTCAATAATTGAACTCAATACTTGACCTACAACCCACAATCTTTCGCCTAGCAATAAAAAAAACTCACTACAAAATATTACGGCACCAAACGTGACGAATGGCGACACTGGGATTCACCGCATTAATAGTTTCAAACTCAACATCATGCAAATCTTCAGATCATTTATTTAACATTATGAATATGCAAAGTTTACCACAAAATCCTAAACACTCATCCTTTTCAAAATTAAACAAAGAAAGCTTCAATTAAAATGCATTCATAAGAGATATAAATAACATTCATTGCCAGCAACAATGTACCGAATTATGTAAAAAATATGACACAGACTTGAACATTACAAAGTTACAAAGTACATGGCTTGCCAATCTTTACGTTTTTAAGAATGGGTATCACAAATAAAAGATTTCACATACACCTTCAATTATCCGAACAACCGCCATTACCAGAACTATATTTGGTTACAATTTCATTCATAGACTGCAATGAGAAACATCAATATTATTCCAGTTAGTAGGGCCACTATTTCCTTGATGCTTTGCCAAGTGGATGTGTTTTTGAGCAGTTCAGGAATAACTGCTACAGTGGCAATATAGATAAATCCACCGGCAGTGAAAGGCAATATCTGGAAGCAGACACGGCAATTTAATTTTAAATAAAACAAACACATTTTTCTCACAATGAATTTACGAATGACAACAGATCGGAGAACAAAGTAAGAAACCAGTTCCACTGGCTTCCTTACTAAATCTTTAAAAGAATGAGATGACCTACCCAACTTGACGAAGCTGCATCAGATAATTCATCAGCATTTGCTGCAAATAATGCTATGACACAACCACTAAGAGCACCAAAAGCTGTTAAAAGCTGAACAAACATCGCCTGCAATAACCAAAAAATAAGAAAGTCTACTTGGAATTCCCAAATCCTGGATAACAAGAGCCACACTACTGAAAGCAAACTGAACAACTTCAGAAGCAATATTGCCTTCTACACCTTGCACTGCAATGAAATTGAAGTGACAATTCAGAATGATTACAGAATTATGCTCATTTAATATGGCTCAACGCTAAAACGCTGACTTTTTTCTTGGAGAAACCAGACTGTATAAGGATCGCAAAATCGCCAATCTCATGCGGTATCTCGTGTACAAGTACAGTAATCATTGTCACAATACCGACTGTAGTCCCGGCAAGAAATGAAGCACCAATTGCTAAACCATCAGTGAAATTATGCACAAAATCAGCAACCATATTCAGAAATGCTGCTGCTTCGAAACCTGTTTCGACTTTTGTTTTTTTTTCAACCAAATGTTTATGCTCTTCATCGCAATACCTATCCAAATTCTAAAATATGTTGGTAGTCAAAAAAGCGAAATAATTTGGAAGTTTCTTGGAAGTCCTGACCGCCTGATCAAACACAAGAACACACCAATAATTCTCCCGAGAAATACAGCTTTCATTAAATTTAATTCCATTACTCAGTGAAACAAGGTATTCGATGATACAATAGTTAAAGCATCTACTTCTTCTGCTGATGATATATCCGATTTCTTTTCCTTACTAGCATGAGATCCTTTTCTCCTCTTAACCTTTTTTTTATCATCTGCAGATGATAAGTCACCACCATGTGAATGAGAATGAAGCAACTTTTGGTTTCGTAAGATCCGCACAAGTTTCTCAACAG
Source organism: Madathamugadia hiepei (assembly GCA_013365335.1). Classification (NCBI taxonomy): domain Eukaryota; kingdom Metazoa; phylum Nematoda; class Chromadorea; order Rhabditida; family Onchocercidae; genus Madathamugadia; species Madathamugadia hiepei. The sequence goes on from JABVXS010000157.1 coordinate 33,018, forward strand.
TTAGAAATGCTAATATTCCTGTAAATCATGATAAATTTCGTGATTTAAAAATAAATACAGTGCAGCTTTTGCACATTGAAGTCAAAAACATGCCAGATGTTTCTTTCGTGCAAGATTCATCGTGCTAAAACGATATCGTTATAAATCCAGTAGTTTGCTTTTATAATGAAAACCCACAACAAAGAAAAAATACCAATTAAAAAGAAACTCAAGAAAAAATGATTCCTACCAGCTAGCACATAACTTCCAACAGTCATGTCATGTGGTCCATGTGAATGCCCGGAATCACGATGTGCATGCGAGTGGGAGTGTGAATGACTGTGACTATTACGAAGAAAAGGTTGCGAATGTGGAATTAAGTGAAGGAATGCATCACCCAATAAACCACCAGAACCGAAACTCAAAAGAATTTTTAGCAATGGTTCATTTTCTGCATTGTTTGCCTGAAACCGTCAAATCATTAGAATTATTAGCTTGAAAAGCAAGTACTTAATATTTTTTACGATTTTACTTTAAGGAAAGCCATTTTAAACAAAATTCTCAAGAGCTATTTAAACTTCGAAAATATGATTTTGTAGTACATCTTGGGAGCTCAATATGCAATAATCCTTAACCTTTAAAGGTATAAACGATAGCAAAACAAACGGCATAAAGCTGATCAGCAATGTTGAACCGATGCTGTACACCCAAAGACGGGTTTGAAAGTCATTCATGAAAGATAAAATTCTGAAAGGAAAATTGTTATACTAGATATGAATGCTTTTCTAAGCTACCTTGTCATTAAAACTCGCTTTACCACTACTTTTGAAAATTGGAACATATTTTGACGCCACATAAAAAATTTTTGAACGCTAACCTATTTTCCAAACAAAATTCGATACGGTAAACTTACAATTCACGTCTTACACGAGAAACGGAATGATAACTGAGAACAATGAAAAGAAATACTTACCCATTTGGATTGTAAGGTTTAAAATTCCGCTCACATGATTTGATATGCTGTTGATGATAATGATGACCGCTTTCCTTGGAAAAAATTGGTTAAGTGAAAATATAAAATTTAATAATGAAATCTGATTTTCAAACTCCGTTAAACATTTATCATGAATTGATGGCATTCTTAACCGACAATCCGTCATTGCATATCGCATTCAGAGTATGCAAATTAAGATCCGGATTCTAAAACGTGACAAGATACTTAGTGACAAGATACCAACTCCGCAGAGATGTGAATGAAGATGCTCCTCTTCTAAATGCTCGTGATGATGGAGGCCGGAAAGTCTATCACTGTCATGGCCTAGTTGCTGAAAAACACAAGTGTGATATTTTCGGCTAATCTCCTTTATTTCGATGGCTTTAAATGAAAACTTTCATTTCAGGCTAGATGGAAAGACAGAATACTAAATTAGGCTAGATGGAAGTGATAAAAAATCGAATATAATACAGAATACTAAATTAAATTGAATGAGTTTCACAATAAAATAGCATCTTTTTTTGTGAAAAAAGGAATTACTTCATTAGCTTCACGACTGTACTTGAAATGCGGCGCTTCAACATCATGACTATGTCCATGATCAGTCGAATGCAGAACAGCAGCTTGCATTAGGATAACAAGAAATACAATTCCGATGTTCATTGCTCGAGTTATCCACTTCCGAGACTGAAAAGATAAATTTAATTTCTCATATACACTCCCTGATCTTTTTTAGTTTATTCACAAAAATCAGTTTATAATTTCAGAGTTGTTGAAATCAAATTTAACTCATTGCTGAACCGCACGGCCCGCTACAAGTAAACACAACGAACACTACACCGACATCCCGAACGACACATCGGAAAACAACGTCGGTAAAGAAGAGAGGGCAAGATGGATGAGCGGTTGGACCGTGTAACGTTTTTGGTGTGAGGGTGTGCGAATATATATGTGTGTATGTCATGAATCTTCACTTCTCTGACACTCTCAAAACACAACACTGTTTTCTGCCGACTTCGTTCGGATTTTTCAATGTGAAAGATTTCGCGCGGTGTTGAAACTGGAAATGCAAGAAGGTATTGGAAATACCTGATGTCCAACTGAGGCGAAATGTAACATCTCAACGCGAAAAGAATTACTAACAAACCAGTCATTTAATCATTCAATGTGACGAAAGGAAGATGATTTCAGAACACCATCTCTACATTGCAAAAATAAAAATAAAAAATTGAGTCGATGTGTCGTGAGCCGGGGAAGAAAATAAGCAGTGGGAAAACAGTTTGGAACTGGTGCTTTTCAGATTTAATGAAGAATTACTTCACTGTTATCCTTTATCATAGGCGACTTGGTAATCGAAAGTTTCGCTTCAATTCAATCCAGCAGTATCCAAATTGTCATAGAGATTATTCTTTGAATGTGAAATGTTTTTGAATCGTGACAAATTCAGTCTTCCTCACTGCTTCCGATGACAGTGATCAATATTGTACCATAAAAAAGAAAACCATTGAAATGATGGAAGGGAGCGAGTTCTTCATTTCACACGACATCGTTGAATTTCTCTGCTTGATCAAACCTTTTATTTTTAACAATACCAATACTGCAGCAACGTTATGATAATTCCATAACAACATATTTTTTCCGAATTTCCACCATGCAGTTTAGGTTTAGGTTCCTTAAAGTTCTGAAAATTCCAGTTCCTTAAGTTAATTCAATGAAAGCAAATTGAAAACAAGCTGTGTCATCAATACCAAATACTCGTCTTCCAGGTTTTGTAGTAACGTTTCACGCAAGTCTGGATTATAGATAGCTTGATCCAGTAATTCTGTACTTCCTGGATCAGCACACGTTCTTTCCTCTTTGGATTGACTTTTCACAAAAATCTATTCTTCCCAGAACCTACTACATCAGTTCTCAACCTTCCTAATGCGGTGACCCCTTAGCACAGCTCCTCACGTTGGGTTGACCCCCAACCATAAAATTATTTTCGTTGCTACTTGATAACTATAATTTTGCATCCATTTGAAGCACCTACCCACCGCTGACTGTAATATTTTTTTTTTCTTACCCAACAGTAATTTTACACACTTGCGCGATTTTCTCGTATATCTCAGTAATATACCGCCATATGCTATTTGATGACCTCAACAGAGAATGTTTGGCCAGAAAATTCATCGCAATTCCATGCATAGCCTTGCAACCACACCTGTACAGTTCTCAGTGGAGCAGGAACCTAACACAAAAAGTTGCTGCACAGTTCTTAAACGTAAAAAACACGCAAAATCTGCTTTTATTCCACAGGTCAAGTTTTTTCAATTTATTTGTAAAGATATTTATTGACTCGTTTAATTTGTTAATATTTGGTATTACAAGATCCTTGGAGAAAATAAAAAAATAAAAGCAGATTTTGCGTGTTTTTTACGTTTAAGATGTTCGTAACTCTGATGAGAAATTATTTGTGCATTGCAACTGCAACGATGCATCTTATAACCTAATTTTTCAAGTAGATACTGCGATCAATAGTGTGTATCGAAAACCTACATAAGTTTGTGGTCCGATGAGTATTCCTTCACTTTCTATTGATGTTTGGTCCAGAATCGCTTTGCGAACCAACTGAAATTGCCATCATTCAGTTACAGTTCAAGGTTACACTTTTTGCAGGCCATTCGAAGTTTATGCAGATTGATTTTCTGCTGGCTTTAAATGCATCATTCGACCGGTTAAACACGTGAATACGAACTGCCAACGATCTCTTTTTTGCAGCTTTCTTTCGAACTCGTCCAATTTCTTCAATTTACTTGCTCAAGTCTGCAGTGATCCATTAAATTTGCAAAATTTTGGTTTTTGAATTTGCAAAAATTCCAAAACCTAGAAACTCTACTGGAAAAAAGTGGGAATTGTAACCGCTGACCACCATTTCATGGCTAAACTCCACGGTCCGCAACACCTACAAGATTTATGAACCTACCAACGTCATGGTAACATTCCGACACATCCAGTGACTACACGAGAAAGAATGGGTATACAGGTGTATATGCAACACACTGAAGCCAATAGCGCTACCGCGTTCAATCTACTGAGAATGATATTATTGATAATAATATCCAAATATTACCCCTCTTCCCTTATTCTTTTAGTCTACTATGGCCCAAAAGTAATGCCTTGAAGATCAAGGGAATGATAATGGCGGAATACCAGGAATGCACTTAATTCATGTCAATCACACTGTTTTGAGATGAGAATGCTCAAAGTTCTGGTCAGTTTTTCCGATAGGTATTAGAAGAAAACGTCCGAAAAGCATCAACTCATCCACTTCGATAAACTACGCAGTTTATATCCAAACCATTTGTTTGCAATGAACGATGATTATTTGTCCGATAACGCGAAGTACTTGTAACTATCATATGCCAGCGACACTTTAAGCTCAAACGCTCCACAAATACGAATTCTTATTTTGACAGTGAGGCCATACACTGAAGCGATGCAAAATACCAGACCCGTCCTGCTAACACTATGCAAAACCCGTTTATATGCACAGATTATTCAATGAGTTAGGTTGAAAGTTTTTGAAACCAGTTTTTTTCTGAAATTTAAGAGTTCAGCTTTGCCGGAAAAAGAATTCGCATTTCTAACTCCAACGTCATGATTAAATTGCACAGCCTGCCAGCCGCAATGCAAATATGGGAACCATAAGACACGTGAGAAGTGAAGAACATACAATCTTAACACACAACAAGCAAACTATAAGATTTGAAACTCAGCAGGCACCACTTGCAATACGCCAACATTTCGAGGCTTTTTCATGACTGTACGTCCAACCCCGAAATACCGCCAGGTGCACAACTATTCTTCACTCCCGGATGGATCGTTCAGTTCAGAAAGATAAATTCCCCTCCGGTATGACAGCGGAGACTTAATCCGTACGTAGCACTAGTTTGGAAGCCTTAATTTATATCAATTTTAGTGATTAGAGATGCGATTATTCACAGTATTGGCCGGTTTATTTAATGACTACCAGCGGACAACGGCGAAAAAGTTGAAAATCATCGATGCCTATATGTTCTATATCTTCCTTACCGGTGTCATCCAGTAAGTAGCACCTTTAACACCACTTTTAGTGCACTCAGTTTTTTTAAAGTAATAATGCTCTATTTCATATAAAAATTTCTTATTCCTCGCGATTGCTAATTTTTATTCAAACAAGCTCCAAATGTTAATGGTTTCGTGGTCTGATTGGTTATTTCAAATGAAGAGTTTCTTACTGATTTGCTTTTACAGTGTGTGTCAGCTTACTTTTTTTAAACATTTTTTGTTGATCATTTGATATAGGGAATAATCTCATACCATACTTCCGCTTGTTAACTTTTACCATAGTCAGCTTGTCTTTACACCACATAATTGTAATCATTAAAAAAACTTTTACAGATTTGTGTATTGTATCCTTGTTGGAACATTTCCGTTCAACTCATTTCTCTCTGGCTTTGTTTCTACAGTGGGTTGCTTTGTTCTGGCAGGTTTGATTTCTTTTTATTTTCATGTAGGAGTTTGATTTTTAAAAATTTTCTGTTTTTTAATTTTTTGTTCAGCAGTTTCCATAAGTGACAGATGAATTAAATTTGTTTTTAGGCCAATTTGTTTCATTTTTTATGTTTCTTGGTCTCCTTTTTTCCGAGAAAGTTTAAAAATTTTTGTGGATTGCAATTTTCTTCAGCATCACTTCGCATCCAGATCAATCCGGAAAATAGGCCATTGTTCCCCCATATTGCTGCGGAGCGTGCTTTTGCCGATTTTATCTTTGCACATGTGGTGCTTCATCTTGTGATTGCTAACTTCTTAGGCTGACTCACTGATATTAGTTAAACAGTTGTTTGCCATTCATTTTGTTTCTTCATATTTTGTATGTTGTTGGGCAACATTGATCATACTAGTAAATTGTCTGGATTGTCGTTGCTGCACTGTTGCATTAATTAGTTTTACCAGTTGCTATGTGAATTGTTTTGGTATTAAGAATCATTTAAAATATCATATAAACTTCAGTGCGAGTTGATTTTAAGGAAGGAATTTTGTTTACTTATTATATTTGAGAGAGTTTACCAGATTTGTGAATTGATTGCAAATGGCGGTAATAAATAATGAAATTGATGATGACCGTTGCGGATGGATATAATCTGTTCGTGTAAGCCGTAAATAGTTGTTTTATAACGTCGGGTTTTCAATAAGAATAAATTATGGTTCTTGGATTTTTCTTTCTTTTGTGGATTTCGAACTGCCAATGAATTTTATAAAACCACAACTTTGAAGTTGGTTGACATTTACAGATATATGGAAACAAAAACTTTGACCTTGTAACGTTGCATTTGCATCATTTCTTTCTCTACAAATCATGATTTAATAGCTCCGATGATTTTTTCCCCTTTTTTTCACGCACAACACCTGATTATGTCGGAGTATTTCTCGAAATGTATCGAAAATTTTCAGGATACGGTAATGGATGATGCTGCAAGGAAAGCACGAGAGGAATATCTCAAGAAATACCTCGGCAAAGATAAGAAACAATCAAGAAAAAAACACAACAAAAAAAAGATGACTAGAACTGGGTTTGTTGTGGTCTATTTCCAGATAGGAGCTTTGCGCGTGCGGAGATGAAATGGTTTTGTACCTTTCATATTCCTCATTTGGTTAGATTCAACCATGTGGGGGAAGGGGGGGGGGGTATAAAAGATGTAATTGATAGCAAGGAAAGGAAAACTTGTAATCAAACGATTTTAAATATTGAAAAATTAAAAGAAAAAGGTTGAAACAAATTTAATTAAAGAAAAAGAAAATAAATGCTTGGTTTTCTCATCAATTTCCTAAACTTCTGTAGCAAAGATGAAGAATAAAGTTTTTTTCCTGTTGTTTCCAGCCTTCAACTTTTGTGAAGTAGAGTTGATTTCAAATCAATAATAAGTTTGTTCACGCTGTTGAAAGTATGGAAGTTTTCGCGATTTTTTTTTTTGGTTTCATTCGTGCAGTTATAATCTATTAGCATAACTGAATACTTCGATTTTATATATTAAACGTGCTTTGTATTGCAAAAGACACAAAATTATCGTTTTTAGATTGAAAATTCATGAATATGATGCTTTTGCTGATGTCGCACAATGTACCGAACAGGTTTTATCAGATAATGAAAGTGACAAGGATGTTGGTTTGAATTCTCTGTTTTTTTGACGAAACAGCTTTTTTTATTTATTTATGTTGGAGCATTTTTTCGTCCTTGTTTTAAAACAGTTGCATTTCGAGCCAACTCTTATGTTGATTTTTAAACTTGAATGATTTCTATAAATCATTTCTTACATAAATCATATTAGATAATTTTGCTTCAAGCTGGCTTTTGCGCATTAAACCGTATCATTTATTATTTTAGATTGAAATACAGGAAAAGATAGAAAAGCTGCACTCAGAGCCGAAGTTCAAGCCTGCAGCATTTGAAGCTGTCGAGTTCAAAAGTAATCTTTTCCTCGTTTTTTCCTTTAGCTTATTTTTTTCGGAAAGATTTTTTCAAAATAGTATTGGGTACATGGATTTTCTTTCATTGATCCAGAAAGATTCTTTAAACTTCATTTTCATCAATATTTTTTATCTTACTTAATTTTTGAATTATTTTTTCTCATTTTTACAGCGGAAACAAATGGACCTCGTGAACGACATGATTCTTCATCCGATGGTAATGGTTTGTTTCTCCTGATGATGCTATTGCAAATTAAAAATTAATATCTTCCAGTGTTGGCATTGAAAACAGGCTGTATTAAATCTATCAGTTCTAAGCGCATGATAAAAGTTTGTTTTCTATGCAAGCATTGATGATGCTGTTTTATTCTGATGATATTTAATTGAACCTGGCATATGTAGACTCACACATGATAGCTCATTTTTATGCTTGGAACATCGGAAACATTGTGTGTTAGTTTTGCTAAATGCAAAGGACATATATTTGGTAGATTAAATGCTGCTCCAACAATGAATTACTTTTTCAGATGAAATATCTCATGCTACCACAAGTTCAGGATTACGAAAAAGTGCTTCAGTGAAGTGTAGTAGTCGTTCTACTGAGCAAAAAGTGATAGAACTTCCTGCTGCTAATTCAGATTTTTCGTTACCAATTCGCAAAATAAAGGATGAACCAATTGACTCGGACACTTCACCACCAAGAAGACCATCAAATTCTATAAGACGAAATATTGCTGAAGATCAGGATTCTTTATTTGGGAAACGAAAAAAATCTGCAGCTGATCTCCAGCTGGGTGTTTTACCACCATGTCGTAGAATCAAAGATTCACCACTTCATTCAGATTCTTCGCCACCGAGAATGCCAAGGAATCGTGGGAGGCAAAATTCTGATGTCGATAGTATTTCGGATATTTCACCTCCAAGACGCAGAAAACCGGCAAATGATTCTGACCTAGATCTTTCTCCTCCACGTAAAAACGATGATTATGTTGGATTTCCAATGCGACCGAAAGAATTCGGAAATAATGGTCATCAAAAGCGGCAGCGCGGTGATGGTGTTGATTCATCTGGGCAGAGAAAGAGGAATGGAAATTATGATGCACTGTCACGTGATAATGAAAGAGGACGGAAACGTGATGGAAGAGACCGGATAGAAAGTTCTGGCAGACTTCACAAGGGTTATGAAGGTAAATGCTGAATCATAATTTATTAAATATATCACGAAGGATTCTTGGTATTGTCTGGTTGGGTCCCGCTATCATTTATTAATGATTATTATAAGAATCAAACTTCTTTTTATCTTGTATTGGTATCCATACTTTCATCCGGATAGGAGAGCATTTAATAGCAAGTACAAAAGTTATATGTGTATTACTTCCGTAAAACAAAATTTTCAATAAGATTGTAAGGTCAAGGCATGTTAGAAGGATTCTTGGTATTGTCTGGTTGGGTTCCGCTATCATTTATTAATGATTACTATAAGAATCTTGTTGCTATTTGAATCTCCAATTAGTCGATAGTCATAATAGAGATGCTATGTTCTTGGGTGAGATTATCCTTGCAGTTTTATAAATTTTTTGCGACAACGATGCTAATATTATTAGTGTCTGCCCCACTAAACATATTAACAATGCTCAGGTCAGCAAGGACGAAGAGTTTCTCCCCGTGAAAGTAGGACATCACATCGTAGTAAAGTAGATCAAGCAGAAGAGAACAATGTTAAAACAATGACTACGAAAAGCGCTGGTCTTAAAACACTGGACGCGCATCGCGAAGAAATGAATCGAATTCAGGAAAATGAAGCAAAAGTAAGAAAATTGAACTCTGTATACTTCATGGATCATTGTTCAGGACGTATTGGCAAATGACTGGATACTGATGATTAAAATAGAATATTGAACTTGAGTATTATAAAAAATGTTCACGTGTTTGTCACTCGTCTTAGGTTATTTTTTCGTTTTTATCGATTTTTTAGTTTAGTTTTAAAATTTTATTGTCATCGGGGTCAAATGTACTCTCAATATTTTATCAATTTTTCAATATATTGAATGATTACCGTTTGAAGTTGCTTAAAAGCTGGGAGGGATACACGGATGGTAAAGATGCGGCAGCTATTCGTCGTGCTAAATTTACTGGTAAAGGACGTGAAACAAAGGAAGATCGTGAAAGGAAGGAACGTGAAGCTAAGAAACAACAGGAGCTGGAGGAAAAATATAAAAATTGGAATAGAGGAGTACGGCAATTAGAAGAAGTGAGGTTTATATTTATACATATATTCTATTGTGATAGCGAAGTTTAATATTTTCAAAAATATTTGATTTTAGCGAAGTGAAAAGTTAAATGAAATGGCTCGTGTAGCGCAAGAGGATTTCGCGCGTCATGTTGATGACAAGGCTATGAATGAACACTTGAAAAAGGTATTTAGTAATAATGAATGATGCCGTATTGTTTGATTTGTGCATTTTTATTTCTTCTTTTAGTAGAACACTGTTTTTTTTATTCGTTATGTGAGAACATTTCTGGGTGTGCTAGAAAAAATTTAGGGATATGCACTGGAATAAAAACATGTCTACTTCTTATGAAGGTTACTTCAAGTTGTCTCACATCTCAGAGCAATGGTAATCTTTTTCTTCCTATCGTTTGTGATGATTTTTATGTATCACTTTTGGAAATCTTCGTATTCATTCTTTCTTCCCAACTAACTAAAAGTTAAATGAAGTTGACAGATGCTTGGAACACTTGCAGTAAGTTTAAACGTCGCGTATGACAAAGTTTAAATAGTGATTGCATTTTTCAGCAACTACACGAGAAGGATCCAATGTATCAATATGTGAAAAAGAAGAAAGAATGTGCAGAAATAAAAAGTGGGACTGGTGAGAGTTATGAATTTATCTTTTTGGAATGAGGAGTGACGGATTTTTTAGTTTTATTCTTTTAGATTCAGTGGTAAAAAAAAAAGATTCAGTGGTTGCAAATTTTCTGTCTGCGCGAATTTCCGTTAAGGTTGAAACAATAATTGATATATTTGAAACAAAATTTTTCTGGAATTAATTTTTTTTGTAGCATACCCGAAATACAAGAGAAGTTGGCCACCAAATCGTTTCAACATTGCACCAGGTTATCGCTGGGATGGAGTGAATCGTTCAAACGGATTTGAAGATCGAATAGCTGAAGTAAGTAATCGTAGAGTAGCTCAACGTGCCGAATATTATGAAAACATTGCGAAGTATGAAGTTTAGCTCTTGTGATACAAGCTACGTTTGAATTTTGTACGCAAAGCCGTATTATTCGATCCATAGTTGTTTAGTTGGTGATTGTATTACAAAATTAAATTATTTTCATAATTCATACAAATAGCTAATTGGCCAGCTAGTTCCTTGGTGACGTGTGTTAATGGAGCACTTTGTAGTGTTGTGCATTGATGCTCTTCACCTGACCATGTTATGAAATACTTTCATGAAAAATGAATTTTTAGGTGTTTTAAAAAATTTTTAATTTTCGTCATTTCACTAAATACGTTGTTTTTTACTCTTGTGTTATTTATGCAATATTTCGTTTCAATTGTGTGCATGGAACTGATCATCAAAAAAAGGAAAAAAAAACAGCTAGAAAATGTAAATTATAGTTGGAAATATTTCTCAGCAAATACCACAATCGTCAATGGCGGTTGATGCCACCCCACTAAACCTGAAACAGTTGAATCAATCTGATGCTTCTATCTTATTATTTTCGAGATATTGTTAATCATCGTATTTAAACGAATACTATCGAAGCAAAGAGACCGTTTTTGTGTTGCGATACAAATCACTCTTTTACTTTTTCCTTTCCGTTCTTTTTATTGCATTTGTTCTAATTGATTAGCTAATGAAGCATGTCTTTTTGAAATCATTTAATTTTCAATAAAATGGTGCGAGTGTGTTCTGCTGGTTGCTTCATTTCATTCGTTTAATTAAAGGTGGTTGTGTGACTCAGCTGAGTTTGGGGTTAGTATAAGAATAACTGGACGATGAAAATGTTGAAGGTACCAATTTTCAGGCTTATGGGAACAGAAATGGAGTTCAATTAGTGGTGTTTACTGTGAATTAAGGAGTTTTCAAAGGCTTATTGAAAATTTTGTGAAAAAAATAATTTAAGGCATTGATTCCTAAATGTTCTTTAATCCGGTTATTACTCTAGCTTAGTTATGACATTCATTTTAGCTCTAACAGGTGTTATAATCATCGCACCATCGCTATCAACGCAAATTCTAGAAAAAGAAGGGTAGCTGTTGATGTAGCACATAGTTTAATAATTAGTGTTGTGGTAACTAACTAAATTACTAACAGTTATTGCTAAACTCAATTTGATATGTGATTAATCGATGAACCAATTCGGCTGGTATGAATTTTAGAAGTTTTTCGCTAAAAAATGTCATGGCAAGGATGAAAAAAGGACAAGTAAAAGATCAGTAACAATAGATGAAGAGGATTCTGGTGAAGCATCCAGGAATTCGCAACTTATCCAACAGCATCAGCAATCCTCAACTTCTGCCTCCAGCGAGATGCTAAGAACATCGATTGAGAAGGATAATAGCAGTAATGTGGAGAAATTGGTAACGACACGTGGCACAAGTGATTCAACACCTGCAACAAATTCAGTTGGTTCCTATAAGCGATCACAATCGCCGGATACGATGCTACAAAGTGCAACATCCAATGATTCGATCAGTGTATGTATTTTTCTTCGCTTGGATATTAATGTAAATTTGATATTACTTTATTCATAGTTTAGAAATGAGTTTTGGAAGAAATGTTTTCCCAAAAAAATGTAAAGGATTACCATTTTAAGATATTTTTCAAAGTATATATCGGCTATGTTTTACTAACTTTTCACTTTTACTAATATTCATATCTTCTTTACTTTTATCGATTTATTTGCTGTTGTTAAGACAAAATAATTCACGTAGCTCCTTTCGACGCAAGGCTTTCCTTTCGCCTTCAGGTTGGTTTAGTTTTTTTTTTTTGAATATTGTTTTGAAATGTCTGATAACGTCATAACAAAAATGGCAGAGTGTTTTTAGCCTGGTTGCAGCCGACGAATGATTTCCGACTACAGTTCCGACCTTTCATGTATAAAAATTTAGTTTTTTTCTTTTCAATTTATTTTTTAGTAATGATTAATATTAGTGGCAGAGAAAATAACTTTCTCGCCGACGAGTGGAGAGATTTGTAGTTTTTCCGTCACAAAAATTGTACATAAGTAAATCCAATTTCTGGTTGAAAAGTTAATTTTTTAAGTTGATAATGCTAAGATATTGTTGATGTATGAAATAACTTTGGGGAATTTATTTATGATTCATTATTCTAGTTTTTGGAATGAAAAGCATAATGACTATACGTTCATCAAATGATGTTTTGGTGGAATATTGGTGGGATTTAACACCACAGAATATTCATACGATCATCATCAATTATCTTTACGACAATGATAATTGGTGGTGCAATCAATGGTAGCAAGTATTTCAGAATTAAATTTTAACATTTTTTTGATGGGACGATTGTTTTAACGCTTTCATAGTTTTATTGTCTTTACAACATTGTTGATAGATAATTTATGAAAGCAGTTCAACTGTACATAATTTTTTATTTTCATGAAATTTTAAATTTTATGTAATTAAGATATTTTTACTTATATCCTAACTTAAACGTGGTTGGATAATGCTTGATTAGTGTTGTGAAGGAGACAAAGCTCTGTGCTCTTTTTTAAACTTTCAAATTTTTGTTAGTGAATTTAATGCAAAGCTAAAAACTTTGAAGAATGCTGGTTTCGAATAGTCACTAAACATTTCAGTTGGATGTTTTTTGAGGAAAAACTAGGCATTTCTCGCGTGGTGCTATTTTACATATTGTTCGGAATACATTTTTTGTATATTATAAGTGGTGATCTAGGAAAACTTCTATATTATGCTACGGTATGTATCTATGTTTTGTTTTTTTGTGTGCATTGAAAGTTCAGATTTCTTCTTTATTTATTTTGAACTCATTAATTTTTTGAGAACAAAAATTTTGCTTTCTTTTTTTATACTAATAAATTTCTAGAGCATTGCATATCCAATGTATAAAACACATATTACATATGAAAGTCGCGGAATTAATGCATGTCGAAGTTGGCTTAGGTTAATGATTTTTCAATCACTGATAGTAAACTATTCAGGCAGTAAACATTAAGGCTTATCAGTATGGATGTTATCGTCATGAACTTTATTAAACAATCGATAATCGTATGTAAACTTATACAGTTGAATTACTGCATTTATCGAATGTCCCATTGGTTATCAACAATCATGTTTTCTTGGCTTGGCTTCCTGGAGGATTAACACATGCTAAATGGAAGAGTCACTAAGTTTGCACAGTAAACCTTAGAATGAGGTGACTTCAGAAGATTCGCAAGCTGTAGACAGATCTTTTCTTAGATGGACAACCTTGCATGGAGCATTGAATTCAATCTTCCAGGACTTGGTGTGATATGAATTGCCTTTTCTATGATGATTGTATGAAAAATACTCATTTTCCTGGTTCCTTGATGATGACTTCTGAAGGGACTCTGTCGAAGACGTATATCACTGCTAGCATAGCTCGTTACTTTACGAGGTTACAATGGGGTTTTCTTTCACAAGAAAATTGTCCGTAACGTAAATAAATGGAAAGCAATCAATGAAACGAGCTATTGCTAGCTAAACTCTATTTACAGTGTTAGTAATGTTGATTAGTTGATATTTAAACACGCTGTTTGAATTTTATTCTGCTTGAATGCAATCATCTCAGTCAAAACTGGATGAAAAGGCGTAGTTTTATGCTCGAAGTTTGGACAGTTCTTACTGTGATAAAATTTGGTAGAGTAACGTGGAAATGATCTTAGTTGAAGGGATTTTCATTAGCTCTGATCTTAGGTTGGTGATCAAAGCAATTCATTTGTTTGACGAATGGTTCTTCCGTTTAAAATATTATTCAATCTTTTCTCACTGTTTTCGTTTAATTGAACATCAACAAATAATCTTTTTAGGTATTATCACTAAATTAACGGCAACATAAAACTTCTTTTTTTTTGATAATTACAGTTTTCAAAGAAGATTATTGTGCAGATCATTCTTGATAAGCTAAAAAAATTTCCTGAATTAATTTAAAAGTTTTTAAAATTTTATGATTCAAAGGTTTATTGTTTTTTGTGTTTGCAACATGAAAGTTTGTATATCATTTTAATTTTGAGTGATTATTATACCTTTGCTCATAAATTTCAGATATTGGATTGTTTTTGGTTGGCTAGCTTTGCTGGATGTGTTCTTTCATCATTATCTAAAACAATGGACAGTGTATTGGTCAATTAAAATTATCATAACTGTGTATTTATTGATGCCACTTATTAAAGGAGCTGATTTAATTTATCGAGATTTCATCAAAAATTTTAATAAGGAAATTGAACGGAATGTACGATTTATCGTTGGGAAGTGATCATTTGCACATATTTTGATGCAATAAATGCTTCTTATCAGATCCGAAAAAATTGGGTTGTTACATATAGTACATATGCACATTTACTTTACCTTCATATATGTCTGCTAAAAAGTGTCCAATGAGTCTTTTTTTAAAAGGGAAGGTATTTTGGAAACTTTCAACTTAAGATCACTTTTTTTTAAAATTACAATGGTTGATCTGTTCAGTGTAACCTCCCACTTGTGATAGCCAGAAATTTATGAATAGCTATGGATTTCCTCTTCTATTTGTTTAATTGTGTTCTACAGTTTTTTTAAACAATCAAATTTTTATGTTCTATGTTTAATTCAGTGCTAATAGTAAGCAATGATAATTATAAATGTTACTATCAACAATTACTAAAAATATAAATTTAAGTGATAAAATGTAATCGATTAATTACTAAAGGCGCAGAACTTTTGACTTGCTGTCCTATAAGTTAGATAGACTTTTACTTTTGGTTCATTTCTTACATTCATTTTTAAAACAAGAAATTTTAAATTTATTGAAAAGTGCGATGTTACTGTGAAACGACGATGATGCTGGTGGTCGGTTTTTTCTTTCTCTTTGTCTCTCTTCCTCCTTCATGTTTTATCTTCCCCATGAAAGCTTCGAAACTATGCAGCAAACACAGAACTTCAAGAATAAGTTGCGCAACATAATCAGTTGCGATTCTACGCGATTTCACTTGTCAGGCTCCCTGTGTCATTTTCCCCCACACAAACACAACACACACACAACACACACACCAAACACACACCACACACACACCA
>JABVXS010000158.1:0-48611 GCA_013365335.1 Madathamugadia hiepei
GACAACAATCATTGGAGAAGGATATCATGATTGGAAGAACTGAAGGAACCAGAAGACCAGCAATGAGATGGATGGACACAATCACTACAGCGACTGCAATGAACTTGGCTGAAATAAAACGAATCGCTCAGGAGCACGCTTCATACACATCCTTCATTCATCAAATCGCTAAAGTTCGGAATGGAACTGATGGCCGATAATGAATGAATGGAAAATAAAGTAAAATCGAGGGCTGTGAAGAAGTCTCAGATCCCATGAAATAGCGCTCTCGAATGTTTCCATGGATTAATGACTATTGAATTGCGGTATTCCTTACGTAACCGAATTAATTGATAACACAAGTTTCCTTATCATTTTTCGTTGTATTGAATTGAGATATTCGCGACCTGTCGAAATTAATTAATTAATTACACAAGTTTTCCAAGTATAAGTTTCCCTAGCATATTTGGTTGCATTGAATTGCGACTTACTGGAATTAGTTAGAAATACAGTTTTAATTGGAGTCTAAAAATTTTCAATTACGATTAATATGAATTGAATTTGAGCAAATCCGTTACGAGAACAAATATATGAGTAATTAAGTTTGAATTTTAAGTTGTTTCTTTTCTTTTTTGAAAAATGTGAAAATTTTGCTAGTTATTAATGAGTAATAATTTTTCAATTCATCTTTTGTTAATGAAAAAAAAACAGACGAAATTACAACGGAAGGTAAATTGAACTATTTAACTGTTTAAAAATCAAATATTTCAAACGAATTTAGGTCATTCATTGTGAATTATAAATTTGTTACACGAAATTAAATATTCATGGTACTGTTGAAAATTGCTTAAAGTATCATTAGTTAATGGTTTATATGCTAGAAAATTTTCTTCGATGACTTATATCAATATTTAATTTTTTTAGATTCACTGAGACAATTTTTTAATAAAATTTAATTTCACCGCGATAACAGTTTTTTTTTTTTGTTGCAGGAAATGATTAATTTTGAAAAAAATTTTTTTTCTAGCAAATTTATTAATTGTTATTTGGCCAGAAAAATATCTGACATCATATTTAGCTTCAATTTCTATCAATTATACCTTCAACCACCTTAATCTATTGCAAATTAACAATGCTACTCAATACATTTAGACATTATTTGCATAGTGTCAGTTTTTAACGAGCCGCTTTTTGGATGTCATCAGGAACCGAAGTAACTTCACGTTTGACATTTGCATTTGTATTAACGTTGGGTACGTGTTAAGTTATTTCAGTTTAATTTCGATCTCATTAAAAAGAATGGCTGATCCACTGAAATTACTGCATGAATATGCTGTTGGTCGGCGTACTATGCGGGAAATCAAGAACGTTCGTTTCTTTTTAAATGGTCAAAAATGTTATTATTGTCATTATTAACATTTTACGAAGATTTAGATATTTGATGTTCTAAATTCTTTTTAAGATTTTGAGTTAAATTTTAAATTAATATTTCTTTTGTTGTTTTAATATAATTCAATTTAAATGTTTGATTAAACTAATGACTTTAGGGAAATCAGCGATACTATGTATTTGGTGATGCAGCATATCGACGGGATGTAAAGACAAATCTAATGGTATATGGAAGGCAGAATGAGTATTATACATTGGAATCTTTGCTTTTACTATGGGAAAATCGGGAAATGCAACACACCGCATATGTTAAGGATGCTTCTGGTAAAGGAATACAATGTGTCACCAGACCGGACAGGTATATTTGTTACGTATGTCTTGAACAGTTAACTGATAAATGTGTTTCTTTTGCATTCTTCAGTTTTGAATGATGAACAGGAAGAAAAATCAGTTTCTTGCTCAGACGAGGTGCTGCTTTTGTGACTAAATTTGCTTATTGTTGTATGTTGAGTTTCTGAGTCTTTTCCAAAATAGTTTTTTTGCTGTTTATATTTCTCTAGTTCTCTTGCGATGAATCTAGATTTAATTTTTTACATCTTTCATATTTTTATTCTCTTAAATGTTTGCTTTTCATAGCTAAGCACATTTACGTATTTGCATGCATTTTCCAAAATCATCCGAGTTTTTCTTCCAAAAATATCTCATAATGTTATCTTGAATTTTTCACATTACTTTGATGAAAAGTCATTTTTTATTTGGAGTAATTTTAATACTTAAATTTAGTGAGAATTGTAAATTTCAACTGTAGAAATTGTATCCTTCATTTCAGGCGTGAACTTCTGGCATACCTCAAAGGTGAACGTGAACAGCCACCACAAACAGTGGATTTGCTGGCACCTATTCCAGCACCAATTCCTGTCTCTCGACTTATTGATCAAAATGAACCAGAAGTGAAAAAAGCACGTTATGACGGTGAAGAAAATCGGTTGGTGTCATGTGGACGTTAATTCTATAGATATACGAATATGTGATGTGTAGACAATAACGAAACTATGATTAATGAACATTCATCAGGTGTTTTAATTTTTATGCTAAAATACATTTTCTAGACAGCGAATACAAAATTTGTTGAAAGGTACCGTAACGGAAGGTAGCAAAACTGATGATGTGGAAGAAGTAAGAGATCTCAGCGACAAGCTTACAGCCGACAAAATTGCTGCTTTGAAGAACAAGCGAAAGAAAAACATGGCAAGAAATACGATCAAGTCGGTTGACGACAGGTGAATTTAATTTTGCCAGTTGAGGTTTTTCTCGTAATTTCGGTGGTTACTCAAGTTTACTAGTATTAAGTTTCAGTGATAAATCACTGTTGCTAGGAGTTCTTTAATTTCACGTTTGTGATGCTTCATAATTTTCAGTGTTAGATTTACTTCTACAATTCAAATTGATTCAGATTTGGTGCTTCGATGGATTTAGATGTACCTGATGTTGGTGAAGATGCTTTGGACCGTGAATTGAAAGGCAAGGAGCGCGTATGGAGGAATAGAACAAGCATCATGGAAGCAGCATCAAAAGAATTCACTTCAATCCTTTCTATTTTGCATAGTTTTAAAGTATGTGGATCAAGCTTTCACCCTTTCTTCATATTTTTGTTCGCTTTTTGTATATTGTTCAAATCAGAATTTTCTAGCTACGAGAGGAAGCAGCACAGCGTCAGAAATCGACTGCACCTGCGCCAAAAACAGCAGTAAATGATCGAACTAGGACACAACCTGCGGGCTATTCACGTTATGACCAGGAAAAATTCAACAAAGACCAAACTGCCGGTTTTAAAATCGAAACTGGACTCACTTTTCAAGGTTTTTTTATTAGGATTATTGGATAATTAATTCTTTCCAATTTTTTTTAAAGTCAAAAACTGCAATAAGGCTTAACTTAAAAGAACACGCATGCTGCAAAGCAATATGTCCATATTAATGCATGTAGAAAAGCATCATTTAGATAAATTCGGAGAGGTTATTAACATTAAAGACGATTATGGTCAAACTCCGTTACATGTTGCTGCTGCAAGAGGAAAATTGAACGTGGATCTACTAAATTAGAGATCTAAGTCTGTCTGAAGTTTTTCAGGAACATCCATAATGTCCGCTTCGGGAGCAAAACCAATGGTAGAATCGTCAACGACAGCTAAAGCACTTACACATAATTCAGACAATAGTAATCAACGACTTCAGAAACGGCAATCGCGGACACCAATTATAATCATTCCAGCAGCTGGTACTTCCCTGATCACCATGTTTAATGTTCGGGATATATTGCAGGTTTAATTTAGCATTCGGGTAGGAAGTCTTCTAGCTTTTGCTATAATATGATAGCAACCTGATTTTATATTTGGTAACATTAATTTTATTAATTATCAAACACATTTCCTCTCTAGAAAATTCGTCGCATTTCCTAACT
The DNA here is from genome assembly GCA_013365335.1 of Madathamugadia hiepei. Taxonomy (NCBI): domain Eukaryota; kingdom Metazoa; phylum Nematoda; class Chromadorea; order Rhabditida; family Onchocercidae; genus Madathamugadia; species Madathamugadia hiepei. The sequence continues at coordinate 3,829 of JABVXS010000158.1, forward strand.
TCCTATTTACAAACATGACATCAATATCAGTTTTTTTTCTACGCAGGATATGCGTTTCATTACTACTGAAGAGCGCAAAGCTACATGCCGAAGGGAAAATGAAGTGTTGATACAGAGGCTGAAGCATGATGGTGTCACAGTTCCATATAGAGTTGCTGAAAATCCTTTAAAGTTTGGTGACGATGAATGGAGTCGCGTTGTTGCTGTTTTTGTCCAGGTATTTTTGTTGGTAATTTTGCTGATAGAATTCGAGTATAGTATATTTTCATACTCTTCTATGACTTATCAAAACCGAAATTGTAAAAGCTTCAGATATTTTGGTTTCAAGGACCGGGAAGATCACACTGATGATGATTAGATACACTCATAGGTAGAATTTAGCAAAAAAGAACGGATGGATAACTGTCTTTTGCTCATTGTTTGATGAGAAATTTACTTTTGAAAGTAATTGCTTTTAAAAGAAAAAATGTTTGATAAAAAATTGTTGCAGGGACCGGCATGGCAGTTCAAAGGCTGGAGGTGGGGTGGTAATCCTACGGATATATTTGCAAATGTAGCAGCTTTTCATTTGATGTACGATGACCAGAAAATTGATAATAATGTGGCCAAGTGGAGTGTCAATGTTCTAAAGCTATCACGAACAAAGCGACATCTAGATCGTGCGATATTGGCTCGTTTCTGGGAATCACTTGATCGATACATCGTCAAAAATAAACCGCATCTTAGGTATTAAGAATATCTGTTATTGTCGATGTGATGCTGCTGATGAAGTGATTAATTTCGACTCAGTGCAGTGCTTGCCGAGATCTTGAGTGCACTCACATTTTTGAATATTATTTCAAGTCCGAAAATGTGATGTTGGATTTTTCTAGTTTTAAGCTTTAGACTCAGGATTTTTCATCATCATATAGCATTATGTTGGACATTGGTCTTTCTGCCGAGGAACATATAGTATTGATGCTCCGTGGGTATCATGTTTTTTTTTAACTTGTAAATGTTTCACTGTATGCTAAATTTTCTTTTTTATGTTTGCATTGTTTCGAAAGATTGTCAATGATTCATAATAATTCATAATAAAACAGTTAGCAGATTCTAGATATTTCTGGTCAACTGGTTAGAAATTCCTGAATCATAAACTGGAAACATCGAAAATCAAAAAATCAAAGAACGGGGTTAACAAAACACTTATTCGGGAAGTTTTACATCAGTAGTTTATTAATAGTTGTTAAGACAAATCAATAATAGTGATTTCTCCGAGCTGCCTTTTGGTATCGGTGCCGAACTTGGTCTGTCGATGAATGTATTAAATACACGGAATGAGTCGCATAGCTAACAGAGTAGTAATTAACAATCTTTGTAAAACTTTCTTAATTTCTCTGGTGCTTGTAATTTTGTTCTCTGCTCGTATTTTTCTTTGCTTGTTTCTTATGGTTTCGATGAACATGATAGAACTGTATTTTTTGATGCGTGACTGTCTTAGAACAGCAAAGAAAGTTTCTCCAAACATCATGCATATAACATTGAAAGTATTAGTACCAGGAAAAGATCATTTGTAATGTCGAAAGCGGTCAAATTTCTAGTACCTTAAAAGATCGTCAGAAGAATCACACATGGGAAGTGGTGTGCGATTTCAGAAATTGATGAGGGCAAGAAATCTCTGAGAAAAGAATGCATGGTTTATTGTAAACAGAGAATATGCTATAGGAGAAACTTTTAAAATGAAAGAGAAAGAATTTGCTGGTGGGGAAAGTTACCCGCAGGTGAAATAAGTTAAAAGGAAATTGATTGGGTTTATCATATCCGGAAAAGCTGGTTGAAATTGCAATTTTTCTCGAAGTAAACATCACAAATCAGTCATATATCTTTAACTTTTTCTAGTATCAATAAAATATTCATTCAGAAAAACGATAATTTTAAAATCAAGTTTAGTTATTATACCATAAAATTAACTCTACCCAGTTGATATTTCTTGCTTTTGTAATTATAAAACATGGATATTTCTTGTTCGGTCGATTTCTCACCAATCCTCGTGTCGACCCTTTTTCATAGCTAATCGGCACTTTGCTCGGTTTCGAGCAATCTGTTTTCCACGTTTCGCCACATATTTCCTTAATTTGGTCATTCCACCTTTTTGGAGGTCTCCCGGGAGGTTTTTTAACCCCTCTGGGATACCAATCGAGGACTTTGGTGATCCACCGACCATCATTCCATTTCAATTCGCTCGTTATGATTTCTTGTGCAATGTTGGATATTTCACTTTGACGTCGTATTTCTTCGTTTGGCACGTGATCTCGTAACGAAATTCAGATCATTCTTCGTTCCATGGCTCGTACGGTCACCTCCAATTTCTGTACTTCAGCTTTTGTGGGTGCCCACGTTTCACATTCATACAGCATCGCAGGAAGGACCGTCGAGTTGAAGATCTCCGCTTTCATCTTCGGTGTTAGAGCGGGGTGCAGGGGAATGCCTTTCATTTTGTTAAATGCGTGCCATCCTGCCCTTCCCCTCCGTTGGATTTCTTCCATGAGATCGTTTCATGCATTGACTTCTTGTCCTAAATAGACGTATTTTTCGACTTCTTCGATGTAAACATTGATATAATGAGGGTTAATTAGAATCTCTCATAAAATAAATATTAGCGGGAAATGGACGAATGAAAAAATAAAATTTGATATGTGCACAATCACTACAGCTTTAGGAATTTATTGATTTTTTGTTGTTGCTAATTTTTGTATGGTGCTAGTGAGAAAAAGCGCGAAATTTTTTTCTCAATTTTTGAAAACATTTTTATTAAAAAGAATAGAAAAGTGATCGAGTTTTCTTGTTGTAGATGGGTGTGAATCTATTGTTTATCAATTCATTAATCGTATAACTTAATCATTTTTCAGTCTTTATTTATTTGTAAGTTTTAATGATGGCAACCGATGCAAGAACGGAAGAATTATTTTCATTATTAGAATGTGGTAGATTTCGAAGTGCTAATTTTGCAAAACAAGAAGTTATTAATTTAAGAAATATGGTATGCTTATGCTTTTCTTTGTTTTTTTTTTTTGTTGGATGTTTCAAGTAATTAATTATTTAAGCATTTGTGAAAATTCAGGCCTTTTTTCATTACTAATAGAAAGAATGCTGAGTATTTCACGATGGTTATAATTGTTACAATATTTCAGGATAATGAAAATGCTCTAATAGTTGCAGCAAGAACTGGACAAGTTGATATTGTACAAGACCTCGTTAATGATTTTGATTTACAAGAAACAGATGCGGTATGTTTTTCTTCCTTTTTTTGGAAAAATTAGATTGAAGGAAATTTTGGAAAGGTATGTTATTATTCGAATGTAATTAAATTTGAGTGATGCGTTTGTTTAACGAAGATTAGTGAAAAAAAAGTTAGGATGGAAAATCAGTTAGATTAAAAAACTGCATAGATTGGAAAAAGGTTAGAATAAGTGAAAGGAAAGGTAAAGTATTAATTTGGCAGACAGATTTAGTCATATAAAATCCAGAAATATTTGAAATGCGTTACACGCAACTCAGAAATTAATTCGATTAGTTGGGGATTGAAAAAAAGAAATGAATTTCTATGGTTAATTATATCAAATTTTTATTCGCTTTGTTTTTTCAACAATATTTTCAGATATTATGTAATTAGAGTACAAATGCGGATGTGCAGTTATTATATGTATTTATGTTTTAACTATTACTGGATTGTATGGGAGGATTGGAAGTATTTTTGAGCTGTATGTAATGCAATTTAAATATTACTGAATTATATGAAAGGGATTCTGCTTATAAAATCGTATAAGCGATGTAAAATTTTTTTTTAAGGATGGATGGACTGCTCTACTTGATGCATCTTATATGGGACATGAAGAAATTGTGAAAATCTTATTAGATGCTGGAGCAGCTGTTGACTCAGCTGACTTGGTACGATTGAGTTGTAATTCTCGAGAACTCAAAACGTTTAAAAAACTGGTCTATAACTTAAATGAATTAAAATGGAAATTGAATTTTGAGTAAAAACAGTCAATTCCATATATTACAGCTTAGTTGGAGTCCACTGATGTGGGCTGTATACAAGAATCATTATGCATGTGTAAAATTATTGATCCAGTTCAAAGCACACGTAAATCTTATTGATGAAGAAGATAGTTTAACACCACTTATTGTTGCCGCTGGACGTGGTTATGTTAATGTTGTAGAATTACTAATTAATGCTGGTGCAGAAGTATGTTTTTCTTTTAAAAAAACTCTTTGAGGACTTTTGGTTTTTTTTGGGGAACTTTATTTTTTGTGAAAAGAACTTTTGATAGAATTTTGATTCTGACGGATCGATTTTTCAGGTAAATGCATGTGATAAATTTGGAAGTACAGCTTTAATTTGGGCTACAAGACGAGGTTATAAGCCTATAGTTGAGTTATTGCTGAATGCTGGAGCTGAATTGGATGCTGTTGGGATGGTATTTAATTTTTGCTTTAAAATATAACAAAATTTTGACAATGATTCTGTTGCAAAATGTTTGTACATTATTATTTGCAGTATGGTTCAACGGCATTAATGATGGGTACGCGAGGTAATTTTATAGGTGTTGTTGAATTGTTACTGTCAAGAGAACCAAATATCAACACTGCCGATCATGTATGTTCTTTTTTTATAAAAGTACTAGCAACAGGAATATCGTTCATTTCGTACAAATATTCATCTTGCAGAATGGACTTTCACCACTTGCTGTCGCAGCACGTGAAGGTTATGCAGAAATTGCTTCAATGTACATCGAACGTGGAGCATATGTTAATGCAGTGGACAGGGTTCAGTGTTTTTTTTTTGTTTGTCTTCAACTTTAATTTTTTCTTTTTTTTAGGAAAAAAATTTTTATTTTAGTTTGGAAATTCAATTTTGGCAAATGCTGTACGATCAGGAAATGTTGAAATAGTGAAAATGCTTCTTGAAAAACATGCTGATGTTAATGCAAGAGATTCGGTATGTTAGTATTTTTCTTTTCATACTTGTTTTGTTGAACATATTCATTTTATTTTCACAAATTTAAATTGCTGTCGAGAATTATCAAGTGCAGATAGAATTTTAGCTTGCATTTGTTTCTATTCAAAGTGCCCAGAGCATCCATTAATATATCGAGATGGTTTTTGAAATTTTCAGGAGAATAGAACAGCTCTTCATTTGGCTATCGACAAGTCCTTTATGGATATTGCAGTTGCTTTGATAGAAAGGAAGCCAAACTTAGAAATAAAAAATAAGGTTTTTTTAGAAATCCTAAAATTTCAGCATTTCTTAAAAATGTTTCGAACATTAAGTACGGTATTGTCTTTTGCTGTTTGTAAAAAAAGATTGTTTCGTTTAGCTGCCAAAGAATTCATGCGGAATTATTAGAAATTTTTTGTAGTCTTTGTTCAGATATAAGGAATAATTACTGCTCCGTTTTGCTCTAACATTTGTCGAGCTGTGTTTCTATTGACTTACACACTCTTACTTGTCATTGTCTTACCGATGTTATTTGTCCTCGTATGTTTTGATGGTTTCGAATCACCTGCTGAAGTTATTCTGTGCCAGCATTTCATCTAAACATTTGATAATTCATCTGAATTAGTTAATTTCCTTTGGTTCACTTTTTTATCGAATTCTGTAAACTGTTTTATTCATAAAACCATTTGTTAACCTTTTTTTTTTCATAGGACGGTGATACACCATTGTTACGCGCCGTCAAAAATCGTCATATCGGTTTCTGTCAATTACTGGTAAATTCCGGTGCGAAAGTCTCAGCAACAGATAATGCGGGTGATAATGTACTACATGTGGCGTTACGAGCTAAATCACGGAAAATAACACAATCCCTTCTGCTGAATCCTTCAGATTCACGTCTGTTATACAGACCAAACAAACTTGGTGAGACACCATATTCAATTGATCAGGAAAATTCGCAGCCAATCATCCCTTTAATTTATGGACCACTGGATGCGGAAGGACAGGTTGATGCTATGCTTGGTTACGATATTTACAGCAATGTATTGGCTGATATTGTATGTGAACCCAATTTGACATTACCACTTACCATCGGTAAGCTATCAATTTTACTCTAGCGAGTGGTTAATAATAACCAAGTTTGTGATAAGTTATCATGAATGTTTTCAAATTTTTTGCAATATTTTTCGTAGTATCATAGTACTTCGCTTAAAATTTATTTCACATCAATTCTTCACTTTCCACCTTTCAATTTTTCTCATTGTAAAAGTAAGGTTTTTGAATTTCAGATTCTGTGAGTCTCAAAAATTGTATTTCAGGGTTATATGCAAAGTGGGGTTCAGGAAAGTCAGTTCTTCTTGATAGAATGAAAAATTCAATGCGATCGTTTTCAAGATCTTGGCTCGACGCGGTACAACTTTCATGGTCTTGGTCATTGATTTTCTTCGTAGCACTTCTTATGTCGATCTTAACACTTATCATTATCAGTGCCGTTGCTTTTTTTCAAAAATTTTATTATATTGCTATTGTTGGTGTTCTTGGCTTCATCCTGTTCATTCTATGGTTACTGTTATATGGTTAGATCTTTAGTATTTTTCGAAATCGTTTTTTCAAGAATTGAAATGAATTAGGCAGGTGGAAAAGTTTCAAATTTTGAGTTTCCTTACATGTAATAATTATAACAAAGCTATTTGATTTCGAAATAGTGTAGCTTTTGCAGTGCAATTTTAAACTTTCGTTTTATAATATTACTAAATTGCATTACGCTCTTAGGTAGAAATATTTTGGAGACATAAAGAGTACTGAGGAACCTTCTAACTATCCATTTTCGTTGTTTTTTAGTGAAAATAGTAGCTTATTAGCTTCAATTGATATGTTAGTAGATAAATTCACTTGTTTACTTCGTGTTTATATATTTTTATAACTTGCTTCGCATTTTTTTGTCTTCCTTTTCAGGCTTAATTTATTATGATAACAGTGTTAAAGGATGGAATAAATCGGTAAATACTGCGCGTTCGATTGCTAAATTTTTGGCATACATGCGTTTGTTGTCAAATGTTGCACTGCAGCATAGTGCATCAGTTCGAGACAAGGATATTCTTTCCTGTCCTGTAAGGTATGCATCGGTTTTACTTCATGGTAGGTCGTTCAATTTCTATTTTTTTCTAGTCAGTTCGAAAAAAAGCACAAATATATAATAGGTTATTAAAATGTGTGTGTTAGATACTTGGTTTCCAATTTGTTTATATGTGCAGAAGTCTCCATCGATTTGTCTCCTTTTATTGATGTATATAATATCGTTTAATTTATTTCATTTGTTGATTGATTATACAGCAGTAATGCTGTTACTTGTCGATTAATTTTGACACCGACAAATGAAGTCATTTGGGTATAATTTTTTTACAGTTTTTTATTTGCCGATTATCATCGTTTATCATCAGTTGGTGGTGAACAAGCAATAGCGAAAATTGTTGTTACGTTATTTGAAGCTGCTGAAAATCATTTTGGTTCCCTTCCGGTGCGCTTGTTTTGTGCTCTGAAAGTCTCATTTGGTAAGTTTCCTTTTTCCATATTAAACCTGACTTTTTGTGAAGATTTTATACTCATTATACGTACCTTAACTTTCATGCATTAAAAAAATTTTTAATTTCAAATACTTTTTCAATAGATTTGCCATAAAATCTACTTTTTTCATTTTGAAAGGCATCATGAAATTTTGAGGTGTCTGCTATCATTAATTACTAGGACTTTAAGGATTCTTCTGTTTCCATCACTTCGTTTTGTCACTTGGTTGTCATAATCTTTCTCGCGGCATTATAGTAAAATATTAAAGAAAAAATTACTAATATTTCAGCAAATGGGAACAAACCAAAAACACGACGAGTGTGTGGTATGCCAGTTACTATGTTGGTATCATTGTTCCTGTTTTCAATCATTATAGCCTTCATTCTGCTTGCGTTATGGTTTTACGATGGGATAAAACTTCGTTCTAGGTTGAGCACTGCTTGGCATTATTTAAAGATTCTTTTTTATACTCCATTATAGGACACGAGCTTTTTCCTGCCAGAATCTGTTCATTTTCATTGCTTATAATTTGCAAAAATGATAAGAAAGTTCAATATCGCTTTCCTTTTTATTCAAATAATGATTTTAAAATTTTAACTGTGTCACTGAATTTTTTATATTTTGACACATGATAATCCGTTATTATTTCAGCAAATTTCCTCTTTGGTAACCTGCTATAGCGAAGAAAATTAATTGCTTTGTTAAGGATGTTACTGAGATGAAATTATTCTATCCGAATAATTTACAGCTATTTATTTGGATCCATATCGTTCTTTCTTATTTCTACATTACTTGCTTTGTATCCAGTTTATCTTCTTCTTGTTTATGGATTTGTCAATAAGCCAAAGAGACGCATAAATATTGCGGCACAGAAAATCAACAAGTTACGATTTGAAGGATTTATGCAAAAATTACATCAGGAGGTTCATCTTCGTTTTATGTAAATAATTATTTGCAATTTAGTAATAAATTAAACTCTATATTTCCCTCTCATTCATTCGGATTATTTTTATTTGATCTTTGCACGTTTTTACTGTAATACTTTAATTTTATTCTATTTCGTGCTTAACTTTTAATGTCATTCCATATTTTCAAGAATATAGATGTTTAATATTTGTTGGTACTGACGTGCTTTTCAGGAAATATAATCTTTGAAAATTTAGGTTAACCTTTTGGCTAACATGATTCGCTCACTTGACTTTTTCACAAACAGTCAAACTCGATTAATTGTTGTAGTTGATGGTCTTGATAACTGTGAGCAGGTAGTTTATGGTGAAATTTTAATTCTAATCAACTCTTGTATATATCTTCACTGTTTCTATTTTAATTTTGTGGAATTCACTTACTCAGGAACCCAATTGATATTATTTGTCAACTAGTATTTTGAAAAGTAACAAAGCAATATGTTACATTATACTTGAGACTTTTTACTTTCATCTTGTCTCAGTATGCAAGACATTAAATAATGTTAATAGTTTTAGAAAAATGAGAAATTTAAATTATTACAAGATATTCATTCAGGAACGTATGGTACAAACCTTAGATGCGTTAGAACTATTATTCTGTACTCATGCTGATCGACCTTTTGTTGTAACTATCGCTGTTGATCCGCATATTATCATTTCAGCAGTAAATCATAGCATGCATTCAGCATTAACTGGAACTGGACTTACTGGGCATGATTACCTCAAGGTTTTTCTTACTTTTTTGCACGAATTATGAACAAATTTATCATAATATTTCATGCTATGGAGCAGTTCCGAAAATATTTTAGAATTTAAACAATCTAAATTTGCTAAAGTAATGGATCTTGTGCAGAAGTTTTAGGAATTTTTTAATAGTAATTTGACCAAACATAATGAAGTTATCAATAGAACACACCAAGGATTAGTAAAGAAGAAAAGATGAAAAAATTTTGAAACGAAAGAAGATAGAGTAATATTTAATTAATGAATTTTGGTATGAAGTGACGATATTTAATCGATGGATTAAGGTAAATATCATAGGACAAATTTAAAACGTTTTTTCATTGCTTTCAGAACATCATTAATATGCCATTTTATCTGCATAATTCGGCCATTCGACAACTCAAAGCAAATTTGCGTAACAAAAGGGAAAGCTTAGCTGATTGGAAGGAAAGATTTAAGCGGCAAGAAACTTTTCACGGTTAATATTTCCTTAGTTCAAAACCTAAGTAATTAAAATTATCAATTTTGTTTCTTTTTAAATTGCTCACGAAACATTTTTCCCTGTATGTAATGAAAAATATTGACTTAATTCAAAATCTCGGTCGCTAGATATTTTCAGGGTCTTATATATCTTTGCGCGAAGGTTTTGACGGAAGATCATCGAAGAAGATGACAGTTGTAGGAACTCGTGGATTAAGCCATTCGTTAATGGCGGATGACTATTTCTCCAATATGAATCCACGGTCAATGAAGCGTATCGTTAACGCACTTGCATTGACAGGGCGGTCAGTGAAAATTCAAAGTTTGAAAGAATTTAATTTTTATTAGTTTCTCATTTAATTCATAGTTCTTTCACTTGCATTTGACTATTTTGTAAAATTTAGGTTTGATTAAATCTGAAGCTGTTTTTTCCAGGCTAATGCGTGCATTTGAAATTGAATTTTCATGGGTTTCACTTGGTTATTGGATTAGTCTAATTGAGCAATGGCCGTCCAGGATGTGTTGGCTTATTGATCATGCTTTGGATATTCCACAGGATTCATACCCGCTTCTAGAGGTTTTTTTCTTTTTATCTGTTCAGTATTTTCAGTTTTCTTTGTCTTTTTGATGCATGCGCAAGTTTTTGCAGCTGTATAACCATTTGAAGCAGCAAATCCCGAAGAAAGACTCACTAATAGATTTGGATCGAAATCCGGATAATTTTGAATCTTTCCTGGAACAAGCATCAATGAGTGGTACGGAGCAGTTGACTGTCGGCCATGTTCGTCGTTTTGTCCCGTGTACATCAAATTTGGATCCTTATCTTAGAAAACTGATCAGAGGCATTAATTTTACAAAAATTTTGTTGTAAGAAATTGTCTTTACGAGCAATAAAACTGCTCAGAGGCATTAATTTTACAAAAATTTTTTTTTTTGCAATAAAACTGATCAGAGGCATTAATTTTACAGCAATAAAACTGATCAGAGGCATTAATTTTACAAAAATTTTTTTTTTTTTAATCACAGTTTTATTTTCAAATATATCGATTTTTCTTTTTGAATGCCGTATTGGTAGCGCGAAACCAGTAACATCACTTTCCAATAGGCCGCCCAACATATTTGGTTTAATAATCTCCGACCTTGCATGGCATCTTTTTAAGGTAGGAGACGATTTATTTTATTTTCTTGCATCACTTTTTATACTTTTGTTTTGTAAAACCGAAAAAAAACTAAGTGGTCGATTTTTCAGCGAGTTTCCTTGTGTCAACCCTTTTTTCACAACTTCTTGCCAGTTTGCTCGGAAAAAAGTTGTGTTTTTTAACCAGTTCCTTAAGTCAATCGCTGGTTAGGCTAACTGTGAAACTCTAATCCGAGCGATTGTTACGTAAACTTGGGTTTTGCAATGCCACTCTAGAATTTGCAACCATTTTTACATTTCAAGGTAGTGAATTTCTATTGGTCTTTCTCAGCTTTTTTTACTTTTCGTTCAACATTCTCAAGTTCTAGGATAGGAACATTTGGCGACGAATTCAGGTGCCCCTTGTTGAAATGAAATTATCAAATGTAATTCATTTGGTAAAAAATTTGGACATTCCAAAGGAACGGTTAAATGTTATTGCTGAAAAAATGAGGGCATCCAATCTTGCTGGTCTAGTGTTGTCAACATGTGATTTGTCGGAAGTGCAAGAAGCTCTCCAGGTTTTTTCTGTTTTCTATAATTTGGTTCAAAAGGAATTTTTCAATTTTTTTGATCAAAATCAAGAACTCCTGATGTTTCGAAATCTGTGCTGTTCAGAAAAGTTTGGATATTATGATAATTTCTTCTGTTTTATAATTGGTGCAGCATTTATAATATGATTTGACTAGAGCATCTAAGCTTAGCATTAAAAAAATAAGTTCTATAATCTTTTCCTGATAAACTGGGGAATTCTACCCTATAGTAATTCATTAGCGAAAATGCCAAACTTTGCATTCTTTAAAAATTCATGGGTTCTTGTTGTGTGTGAATTAAAACTTTCATATATATTTGCTTTTTCACTTCACTTCGAGTTTTTTTTGCTATTCGTTTTTCTAGAGTTCTTTGCAGTTCATTTTCCTGTTTATATTAGTTAGAAAAGATGATGATTAAGTAGGTCAGATATATAAGATAGTTTTGAACAGATAATTTTGTTAATTTGGAAATGTGAGAGTTTTCAGTTTACAGTTGAATTTGGGTGATTGGACATTGTTGAAGTTGTTAATTGAGACGCTTCGAACTTGGAAACCAGTGTCACCTCCGGATATTGTTGAAACTCGCGCATTGATGCCACCCATACATACTCCGGGGATTTCATCTTCTCTTGCTTCAGCTCAAGAACCGAAAGACAAGCTTGTTGTAGAGGTTATTTTTCAAAAATCAAACTCCTGAGTTTTACCAAATGATAAATTGTTTCCGAAACAAATTCTTTTTTTTTTTATGACAAAGAATTCAAGTTAATTTTCTGTAGGGAGCGGAAATATCAGCCGATTTAACTTCTTTCTTGTTATTTTTTTTAAAAAACAGGTTTCAGATTTGATTTTAAGTCATCTATGGTTTATGTCAGTAGGTAGTATTTGTGTCTGTGATGTTGAAGATCGAGTCAGATGAAATAACTGGTTTCATCATAATTCTATTAGAGAAATAGACTATTTATTGATAATTAAATTTAATAAAAGTACAATAAATTTTCATCGAGAACAGCATAGAATGAAATTTACAAGACTAATTTTTACTTTTTGAAAATTCAGTCCGAAGCGGAAGGTGATCATCGATGGATATTGGAAAGTTTTTCGGGCATGGATGTTGTGGAGGATGATGAAGTATTTCCTGCTTCTTCCGTGCCATCTGTTCATTTCTCTGATGGAGTTGCATCGGAACGTGATAGCACTGAAAGTGTTTGCGGCTCATGCGAGAATTTGTTAGATTCAGAAACTTTGCAAACTCGGTGAGCTTATTTTTCTATTTTCTACTTACATTTAAAAAATTGTAATAAAATTTGTTTACTCTGTGAAGAAAATAAAAAAATCCCATGACGATGCTTTTTTGTTTGATGTTGATTGTTCGTAAATTTGTGTTTTTTCCCCTTTTATATGAAAATTGATTAAGGACTTTGTTGCTTCTACAATTCAGGCACGAGAAAACGCCATTTTTAAAAACCTCTTTATTCGTTATCGTTTGTAGTTCAAAAAATCTGTAAATGTATGCATTAGTACATGTTTTCATAATGATTTGCTATCTTAGTTAGTTTTATTGTCGCTTTTTTTGATATTTATAATTTTTTGGGTTTTTGTTTTTTGAAAAAAACAAACAAAAACCTTTGAAAAATTCTTTGCTAACATTATTGAAGCTTTTAGTATAACACCGCATTTTAACCATCATTATAGTTTGGTTGAAGACATTTATAAGTAGAATTTCCATTTTTTTAGAATTTTTTGGAAACATTCAAGGAAAAATTTATCAAATGTGAAATTACAGAAGTATTTAAAAAAACATTCTTTAAAAAAATTTCACTTTTTAACGGAAAAATAATGTCAGAAATGAGAAAATGAATGTAAGGATGAAACGAGCGCGATATATTTGTCAACATCGATAGTAAACAAGGTATTGTGTGTGTTATTGTTAGCTGCATTGCTTGCTTCAAGTTTAATTAAATTTAGCATGGCTTCAAATTTTATAAAACTTTTTTAAATAAATTTCAATGGAAAAAAATGGAAAGTTTTGGTTGAATTTTGAGATAGTTTTTTAAATTAACGTAGTATTTTGTGTTTTGTTTAAACATAACTTTACATGCTAACAATCCTTTCCTTTCGCGCATGTTCGCAACTATTTTATATTTCTTCATTTAATTAACTTTTTATTAATTAATAGCAGTCGCTTGAGTTTGGTGTATTTCCGTCTGTTTCTGATATTTTTGATTGATTGTTTAAAATTTGAATTTTTGGAGCATTATATAATTGTTGTTAATTAAAACATTAATGAGTATAGTTGAGATAAGATACTTATAAAATGCTTAAAATAAAATGCTTTTTATTTTTTTGTGGATAAGAGCTTGTAATACGGTTTAGTGTTTGTTCAGTGCTATATATAGGATGTGCTATTAAACGAGAATGAATTTTTTTTATAAAATTTTAATTCAAAATCATTTTCATGATCAAGGATGGTAATCATATTGATTATTTAATAATTGACAATGTTTGATTGAATTCATAATTTAAATGTTAATTGAAAAGATAATAATACTATATGAGCATTCTTCAGAGGTGAAGAGGAGGGAGGTATACATCAAGATATCTTCCGATCTTTCACGAACCCAAAATATTAATAGGGAAAATAGCTTTATGGACTGTCATAGGTGATGGTGTTAAAGTTAAAAGAAAGCATGTTTTATCATTTCAATTTTATTAATTTCACTCATTAATCTTCACGGACTATTCTGAAAATGCTTTTTTGGTTTCCTTTTTTATTACTTTTCCACATTTTTAACTTTATTAAGTTTTTTTTTTTTTTGTTTAAATGAAAAATGAAAATTTTTAAGGGAGGAATTTGCGAATGCTGCAGTTAGTGATTCAAATCATTCTGATCTAAATCATGCAAGTACACGTTCACGAGCTCATCCACCAATTATCCTGGATATTTCCGATAATCAGCAAACGGTGAAAGAATTGAGTCCATCAAAGCGGCTTTCAGTTTTGGGTATTTTCAGTCATAATCATGGTGATTGTTAACTTTTTATCGTTTTGATTTACAAGTAATATGTTGGCTTAACATTGTTCATGATTCGTGTACCACTATCTTTCAACTTCTCTATTTAATAGATATTGTAGTGGATTACTGTAGGTACTGTAGTGGATTATTGTGTTAACCTTTCAACCGTTATATTATTCGCTTGTTTCTATAGAATGATGGATATCGTCTGTTTTCTATTATTTTTTTTTTGTTTTTTTCAACTTTTCAATGCTAAATTAATTTAATACCAATTGAAGATTTAGTATGATTTTTTTAATTTTAGAAATTCTTTTTGAACGGTATGGATTGTCAAATTTTGTTTAAATTCAAAAATAATTATTTAGCTCATTTGTATGCTCTATTTTTCACATATGTTTGTATTAGGTAGCGTTAGTTTCATCACGATTTCCATGTCCTAGCAAATTTATTTATTCCTGATAGTTTTTATATCGATGTAAATTTGCTGCAAATTTTATTTTAAAAATAACGAATAATGTTCAAAAATTTTGTGGAACTAAACATGAAATTATGAAACATATTTTCAGTCTTTGCTTTATTTAATGCCAAAAGATATTACTGTAGTAGCCGGTGCTTTTGCCTTTTCTGTGTTTTTCTTTTCTTTTTTGTTTTTGATGAATATTTGGCTTTTGCATTATTGCCAGCTTTATTTGTGCAATAGAAATTCAGGTCTTTGTTTTTTCTTCTTTAATTTTTCAGTGCTTTATTATAATTTTTCGGGCAATCAGAATTTGTGTTTCATTTTTTCTGCATTACTTTCCGAATATTAGTATCCTGAGAAAAAAAAAAACTTTTACACGAATTTGTCGGCATTCATTAGCGTATTTAAGATAGAAAATATTCAAATATAATCTGAAATCAAAATTAATTTGAATTCAAAATTTTACAAGTTTTAAAAATTCGATGACCTTGTAGCCTAGTGGATGTTTTCACATCTGATTTCTAACCAGAAGATTGTATGTTCGATTCCTGCCCGGGTCAGCAGTGGTCACGGCTCGCCTAACCAGCAATTGACTTAAGAAAATGGTTCAAAAACACACAACTTCTTTCCGAGCAAACTGCAAAAACTATGGCTGTTGAGTTTTGTTGAGGTTGTGCCTCTCTCACCTATCCGTCTGAATACGAGGACACTTCGTATCCATAGCAACCAAACAAACAAATTATTATTCCTAAACCCCAAGAACATTTAACGAACTGTATATTTAGCGTATTGATTAATCAAAAAATTAGCTTAATAAGGTATTTCGATGAAAACATTTTTGGATTAATTCAATGAAAAAAAATACTGCTTAAATTTTTTTTTTTATTGTTTTAAACTACAAAAATGTTTAAATTTTTTAAAAAAGAATAATTACGATTTTTTTTAACATTTCCTATATATATATATTCTTGATCTTTTTTTCTTTTTTTTTTTCAAATTCCAAATTTCATCAATAAATTTGAAAATTTTGAGAGAAAAAAAAATGAAGACTACGAATTTTATTATTTTATTTTTTTGAATCAATTGCATTGTTTATTCATTGTTCTGTTTATCTTGATTATCGTGTCATTTGTTAATTACATGTATTTTTTGCAGGAATCTTTTTTTCGTTTTGCCGTATTCTTTAGTAAATCATATACTTTTCATCTATTACTACTGTATTTGCAGTTGGATTGCAAAAAAAAAAAACAAAAAATTTTATGGTACATAGTAGGAAACAACGATACAATATCATCATTAATTTATTGCTTATTTTCATTGCATCAATATCCTGGATTTGTGTTTACATTGCAAGTGCTAGTATTTCAAAGCGTTACATTGCAAAATACATTGAAATAATTCCATCAACATCGAATTAATGAAATACAAAATACTTTATGAAAAGGTTCATTTTGAATTTTTAAATGATTTTAAAAAAAAAAAAATTTTGAATAAAATTTTTTTTTTGTTAATTGTATTCAATTATTGTGCATGTTTATTGAAATTCATCAACATCATAATTAATCAATTGAACTGTGCAAACTATTAACCATTTTAATAAAAATATTTTAGCAAAATAATCAATGTTACATAACTTTTCACATAACTAATCACTATATTCATGCATGTAATATTAATACTATCGTAATAAAATTGAATTAGTTAAAAATAAATAAAATTTTAAAAAATTCCAAAATTAAAATTTTCAAAAAAAAAAAAAGAATTTCTTCACAAAGCAGATTTTTTTCTCTCTTTCTCTCTCTTCTTTCTGTTTTAATTCACTTTTTTCTTTTTTTTAAATTTTTGATTAAATTTTTATTTTATTTTTTTTGTTCTAGCCTTATACATGGAAATATAAATCATCGAAATATTCAATAGCAAATTGTTGTAGCATTACAATTTCAATATTTACAGCATTGTTTGCATTATTTATTGCATTCATAACACAGGTAATTTGAAAAAAAAAAAATATGTTTCTTTTATTTCCAAAAATTGGTGTTGAATGTGCAAAATTAATTGTTTTTAACAAATTGTTTAAAAATTTGAAAATTTAATAAAATTTCTTTTCCCCCCCCCCCAATGATTATTTGCAATATTTAAAATTTTACCATTTTTTTTTTTGAATTATGTAGTAATAATTTATTTTATGCTCAATGAAATTTGTAATTAATTATCATTTTAATTACTTTTAAAATTTCAACATCAAAAAATATAAGTTTATTGAAGCAAAAAAAAAAAAAATTTTTTTTTTTTTTTGTTCCATTTTCATCAAATAATTGTTTAAAAAAAAAAAATGGAATTTTTTAATTTTTTCCATTTAAGTTATTTAATAAATATTATTGATATTTCATTTAAGAATTATCAATGGAAAAAAATTTCTTGTAGAAAATAATTTTTTAAAAAATCCAAGGGTTTTTGGCAAAAATTCAATGAATATCATGAGCAACCAACAGTTTTTTATAAACAACGCTTCATTATTTTGCTGAAAGGTCAAATGTCAAATAGCTACTTCGTATGGAGTTCATATCCATTACTTAATTATGCTGAAGAAGCACATTTACGTATTGGTGTGCTGGAAGAATTTGAAAATGATTTTAATGATGATGGAAAACCTGATTTGGTAATAATTGTTTTTGCCAAATTTAAAGTTCTAAAAAAAAAAAAACTTTTTTCTTCCGATAGAAATCTTTTCCATATCAAAAACTTTTTTCTTCCGATAGAAATCTTTTCCATTTCAATCAATTTTTTATTTTTCTTTCAATTTTGTATTAATTAAAATTCGAATTATTTTTTTTTTTTTTTTTTTGTTTCCTTATGTCTAGTTATCCTCGCTATTCTCCATAATTATTGATTGATTGATTTTTTTTTGGATTCAATTAAATGTTACATTTCCAATGGAAGAAATGGAAGGAATTTCTGGAATTTTTTTTATGTTTTTATTTCAATATCAACTTGATCAAAGATCACGATTTTCGGTATGTAAAAATTTTTTTTTTTTTTCGTTTACAAAATTTTTTAGCTTTAACATTTTTTTTTTTTTTTTTTTTTAAATTAAAATTGAAACTTTTTTTAAAATATGGAAACTTTACGAAAGAAAAATAGCCTTTCAAGCATTGATTTTTTTCTTTTTTTTATTAATTGATAAGAATGTTACCTTTTAATTAATCAACTAATTTAATAATGCATGCAAAAAAATTAAACTTTTTTTGTTTCAATTTTTTCGGAGAATAAAATTGAAATTTAATTTTGCAACCAAAAATTGTTGTAAGAAATAATTTTTTTGCAAACAAAAAAATTTTTTTTTTTACTTAATTTAAATATAAGCTTTTAGTTTACTAATTAATTGAAATTTTAAACTTATCGAAAGTGATTGATTGATAACTTTTTGCTAATTTTATTTACAATTCAAAATGTTTAATGAAACTTCATTTTGACAGATGGAAACTGCTGTGCTGGAAAATTTGGAACATTTAAGGATGTCATCAGGGGTAATGGTTTCTGGTGATCTATGGTTGGATCAAGCAGCTCCATTCTGGAGTAGTGGCAATGATCGTGATCATGGAGGAGCATTAATTAATGAATCAAATTTTAATTTGGATCAGTACAGAATTGCAACAATTGTCACGCGGAATTCTTTGAGAAATTTCACAACAACTTTGAAACGGTGAAACTTTTTCCTCAAATAAAATTTAATTTTTTCAATTCCATTATTTGTTGCAAATTTTAATTGAAATCGAAAATTGACATTTCCACCAAGGTTAACTAAATTTAAATTTAATCTGATGACAAACCTTCAAATTAATTTAATAATTAACTTTCAATTTATTAATTACTCAATGTCTTTTTTTCCCCCTCTAATTGTCTTCATTTTCCATTTAATTCGTTTAAGAAAGAATTGAAATGAATAGAATTCAAACGTCACAAAGCATCAATTGATCATTCATATAGCTTTGATTTATTCTATTCCTTTTCCTTTTATAATTATTCTCTTTTCTCAATATTTCTTTTTATTTATTTGTAATTTAGCTTCACATATATGGAATTGCTGAAATTTGATAGATAAGATGGATTTTTCAGACAAAAAAAAATTGAAATCATCAAATTAAAAGATAAATAAAAAATAAAAAATCATCATAATGTTATGAATAAAAAACAGAAATTAAACATTACTTTTTGGAATTTATTAACAATGTAATTTTTTTTATTTCAAAAATTGTGAATATTTTTGTGAGCTTCATTTTCATTTTCAAAACAAGAAACCATTAGAATTTATTTTTACATATCCAATTATAGGGATGTTTCTTTTTTAAGTTTTTATTCATTTCTTTTGTTCAATTATTCGAAATTTAATTCTTCAAATACCAAAGATCATATTCGATTTTTTGTTGCATTGCTTTATATTTGTTTGTTTTTTTTTTAATTTTCATTTTAATAAAAATTGAAATTGAAATAGAAGAAATATTAGAAAAACTAAAAAAATTGATTAAAAATTAAAAACAAGAGAAAGCGTCAAATTTTTCCATTTTCATTTTTCAATTTTAATTATCAAATTTAATATTTGTATCGATCGTAAGTGATCGGTTCCCCGATGACAGACCTTAGCGACGGGTCGGTCGGGTAAAACTAATCGCAGTCGCATGAATGCCAGCGATGACGTGCAATGGACAGCACCTGGTGTATGCGAATCATGATGAGCAAGGGTTTCTGGCTTATGGACGAAGCACAGAACTATGACGTGGAGATGACGCGGACCCTACAACCACGTGGGACAAAAGTGAAGAAGAAGAAGAATTTTAATTGTCAAATTAATAAAATTTTAACAAAATGTCGAATCTAATGAATGTTTGTAATAATTTGAATTCGTGAAAAATTCTGCTAAAAAATGAATTTAATTATGTTTAATTGGTGATTTTTTTTTCTTTTCAAAAACTTTTTCCAATGAAATTTTTGATGTTCAAGAAATGGAAAACTTGATCAATGTAATTTGCAGTTTTTTTTTTTTATTTAAGGAAATTGATTACATGGATACCTAAAAATACTGGGAACAGCAATTTCGCATTGAATTTATCGATACGTATCATTGAGCAACAATTCTTCTATCGAACAGGTCTACTGGAACTCATAAAATTGGCATGGATTCAATATTTTGCATGTTTCGTCATTGTTCACTATTTTACAACGAAATTGCGAAAATTTTTATTTGAAAATCAAATCCTACAAACTATTGTTGTACGACGCAATCCAATTGATGAACAGAATTAGCAAAGCCTGATTGTACTGAAGCGCACAGTAAACTATAGGCTCACACTTTTTTTTTTTTAAATTATAAATAGGCTTTACTGAAACTGCTCATTGGCATTGCTGCAAATGCTGATGAGCTGCCGGCAAATCTTGTACATTATATGATTAGATTATTTGCCCATTAACATGACAAAGATTACTCTTAAACTCCGTTGTTTGTAATTACGATTAAGCTATTCCATACAAAGAAATCACTGCACAAAGGATAATCCTTTGTTCTCATACGATGAGCTGCTAATCCACTCATAATCGTGTGCAACCGTGTGCTATGTATGTTATGCTTCACCACCACTTACAGTGCCACATGTATACTTCTTTGTTTGATTGATTTCCTAAATCTTTATAAATCCATCATATGGGCAATCCCTCGTAGCATTTTTGACCATTTTGTGCTTCGCAATCATCGAAATTTGCAGTAACCGATTTTGGGGTTTTCTTTGTGTCATAGCGTGATTGCACATTTCAAATATTAAAGGAAAAAGTGATGTATGAAGACGAAATTAATTAAATGTATTGAATTAGTAAAGCCTGATAATATTAGAGCAGAAAATAACAATAGTCTTGCACTTCTTTTTTTTTTTTTCTTATTACTAACAGGCATTATCGAAAAATTGTAAGGCACTGCTTAAAAAAATTGGCGATAATTCATTTTAAAAAAAGTGATAATTTTTAGGAAGCACATTTAAATGTATAAAAACTAGAAGATATGGAAGGATTAAACTAACGTGTGTTAAAATACAAAAAAAGGCTTGTACAATAATTAATGATATTTATTTTGTTTCAATAACTTTTTAATTTTTGCCTATTTTAATTAGAAATTAGAAATTATATTATTTTTATGATAGATGATGAAATTATAAAAAAATACCGCATAAGTTAAAGGAAATTTTTATTTTTTTTGTAAACATTTTAAATATTTAATTCGGAATTTGGCACCTTTTTTACTAATTAATTTTGTTTTGGTAGTTTCTTTAAAAATTCCTATTCAATGCTTTTTTTGCTTGATTTGCAAATTTTAATAATTTATTTACTTTTTTCATTCTGAATTTCGCAATTATACATTAATGCTATTTAATTTTAACTTTTTCTTTTTTTTTTAATTTCTAATGTAATTTGTTTCATTTCAAATATAATTTAATCACCGAGAAATTTGTCATTTGTTAATTAGTCTCATTAATGATTATTGTATGAATTTCTTGTATATCATTATTCGGCTTTAAAGCTGATTACAAATAAAATTTTCGGCTAACATAAATTTTACTTTGGATGCATTGAATTTAGTCAAGAAATGATGGAAAAATTGTTGGAAAATTTCCATCAAATATCAGGTGTCAATGTTTATCAGAGCCAATGAAATAGCAAAATTTTTATTAATTATCTCACCTTCACTAATCAAAGTGATAACAATAATATTTGCAGCTTAATATAGCTTAATATACTTCCTCATACTTTTTTTTGTTAAATAATTGCTGAAAACTATTTCGATACAACGAATAAATATTTCCACACAAATTTTCCGTTTTTTTCGCAAAGTATATTAGAATTTTTTTTTCTGTTTAAATACATTTTTATTTGATTGTAATTATGCAGAAAAAAAAAAAAAAACTGAAATAAACATGACGGAGCAAGTTTATCAATAGAACATTTATTTTAATTAACATCAATTGTACTGGATTGATCACAATGCCAAATGCCAAATTGATAATCGTTCATTGTATCACTTTGATATTTCACTAAATATTTGCCGTGATATATTATTCGAAAGAAATGAAATACAATGTTAAAAGATGATCAAGTAATTTTATTGAATAAATCCTTGGGCAAAGGAAAATGAAACTATATTAAAGTTGAAATTTATAAAAAAAAAACAAACAAACCATGAGATGAGAGAAATTTTTCAAGTACTGCAACATAATGATCGGAGATACGACATGCTACATCTCTTATAGCAACATCCCTCTGCTATATCATTCAATATTTCCTTTCCAGTTATAGATTCTTCAATACCTGAAATTTTGGAAAAAAAAAAGTTTAATTTTTGCGAACAAAAAAAAAATCATTATTTACAAGGAAAATAACTTCACAAATTTACGTAGGTAATATTGAAATCAATGAAATCAGGTTTAGCCTAAACCTGACAAAAATGTTGTTCTTGTGTGGTGGACAAAAACAAAAAAAAAGAATAAAATGGGGGCAAAAAACAATTTCAATTAAAAATTTCCGAAGTGTAGTTTTGGAAATTTTGGATTAAAAAAAAAAAGGATAATTTCTGATTTCACAAAAACTATTGAAAGTGAGGAATACATTATGGGAAGTTATTAAAGAATTATTTTTTTCAAGGTTTTTGAAATTTCTTTCATCATTCTTTTATGACCTTTAATTTAGTTAATGAGGAATTTGATAATTTTATTTTTTGAAATTTGAGAGAAATTGCTAGTACCATCGTTTTGTACAGGTATAGTGATGCGTACACATCCATTACAATACAACCAAATGGACGATGACATCCGATCGATGCAAATACTCGTTGAAGGAGCTGCTTTTGACCTTTGCATCACGACGATACCAAGGAACATTATGACGATTACGGTTGGATAATCCATTTCTTTCCTGGGTACTTGCCGGTATTTACTGTAAAACTTACCGGTATGCAAGGTAATCAATGAAAGGAATTTCCAAAATTGCCATTGTATGTCCGTGTAGAACATTTCTTTTTTCGGATTACCCATAGCGCAATGGGTAGGTGGTAATCAGCATGTCGAGAGATTGATACGATACACGTAAAGTTCAATGCCCAGATATGTTATCACCGACGACAGACCTTTGCGACGGGTGGGTCAGTCAAAGGTAGTCGCATGAAGAATGAGATGCAACAATTTCAAATACCTTGGCGCAACAATGGTCGGATGGAAGAAGAAAATCTGCGCCACCTGGTTGAAATGGGCGAGAAATACTACAAAAAAAAAAAACACTTAAGAAGATAAAGTAATCGCCCCAAGACCAAAACACAATGACAAGGGAAATGGAACACAACAGCAACTTGCATCTATGGAGCCGAACGTATGAAGACAATGCTCCACAGTAGCGGACCCTGCAACCAAGCGGAATAAACGCTAAGCTAAGGAAGAAAAAAAAAATCAATGAATTTTTGTAATTTTCGAAAGTTAAGAAAAAAATAAAATGATATACAGAGCTGTGGTAAAATTGATGATATAGGAATATTAATTAAGTTTTAATTTTCATCAAATCATTCCCTACTGAATTTGTTTGATAGAACATTAGTATTTCAACCAACTTAGAAATTTCCACCAACTCTTTCGCTCACTGAAATCGGTGATAATATATGGGTACACTTGATGGATGCTAATTAAGGTAAGGTTTTAGCCAGTTTTTCCTATACTACAATTGCTAATGATATAAGGATAATAATATTCAAGTTGGAATTTCAACTAACTCTTCTCCCAATGAAATCGACGATAATATTAGGGTACCATTTGCGGTATAATTTAAAACAAATCTTTCCCTACCTCAGATCATTTATAATTTACGGATGCTAATTAAAGCTCATACGAAAGTCAACGGATGCTAACTAAGTTAAAATTTCAACTAACTTTTTTGTTGCAGCAATCGATGATGAATATTACTGTTACTATTTAAAGCATATCAGCATCACACAAATCCTTCTTCATTAAAATTTAATCATTCTCGTTGTACAACTAACTTACTCATGCTACAAGAATACCAATTAAGTTTTCCTTTGAACCAACCGTTTCCCATTAAAATCGTTGATTATTTATGAACCAAGCAAAGATGCCGATAGTAACAAACGTTGTACAAATTTTAAAGCGAACTATAATTTATGTATGAATTTCGCGGTTAATGTTCAAAATGTCACGATAAAAGATATTGTAAAATTGTAATTCAGATGTTTTTATCAAAAAAAAAAAAAGAAAAGGAAAAATGGCTTGTGAAATCTAATTTCTCTTATTTAGTTTATTGATCATCTTGATGAGGATATTTAAATGCTTTTATTTCACCCAATTTAAAACTTAACTTGTTACATTGAAAAGGTTAAATCAATAATGGTGAAAGTTGGAAGAGTTAACAATTAAAAACAGGAATTGACGTCAGTCAAAATGGCCTGATTGATATCAGTCAAAATGACCGGGTTGATATCAATCAAAATGACCGGGTTGATATCAGTCAAAATGACCGGGTTGATATCAGTCAAAATGACCGGGTTGATATCAGCTAAAATGACCGGGTTGATATCATTCAAAATGACCGAATTGATATCATTCAAAATGACCGAATTGATATCAGCTAAAATGGCCGGATTGGTATCAGTCAAAATGACCGAATTGATATCAGTCAAAATGACCGGGTTGAGATCAAACAAAATGGCCGGATTGATATCAGTCAAAATGACCGGATTGATATCAGTCAAAATGACCGGATTAATATCAGTCAAAATGACCGGATTAATATCAGTCAAAATGACCGGATTGATATCATTCAAAATGACCGGATTGATATCAGTCAAAATGAAGTCATTATCTTCTTTCCGGTCGACATTTTAAATAGCCTAAATTTTAAAGTAATCAAAGGGCGTGTCTATAATTTACCGCGTTGCAGAAAAAAAGGTGGCATTTTTCAGCGGACATTTGGAAAATATGAATTGAAATTGCTATTAGGATAAAGCAACATTGATGGAAATGAATAGATAAAATTTGAAAGCATAAAAAAAAACGATTGGATATATTAAAGAAAGAAAAAAAAATGAAACGAAAAAAGATTTAAAAATTTTTTTTAAAAAAATTTAATTTAATGATAATATCTGACAAAATCGATCATTTCTTGTACGATATCAAAAGCAATCAACATGCATGCAGAGGAATTCCTTCCCTTAACTATTTTTTAATTGTTCCAATACTAACTGAATTCTTTATTTTCAATGGTAACTAATCTAAACAAAATGAAAAAAAAAAGAAAGAAATCTGGAAAAATTTTTTAACTTAATATTTTTTAAACTTAAAAAGAAAAAAAAAACGGAAACAAAATTTAATGAAAAATGATTTAAGAAAAAAATAAATAAAAATTCAAAATGTACTGAAATTAAAATAAATAAACATTAGAAATGAAATAATAAAAATCAAAAAAAAAGCATTACGTAATTTTATTGATTAACTTGAATAAATACTAATTTGTCTCAATCGTTAGCGGTCGGTTCCCCGACGACAGACCTTAGCGACGGGTCGGTGGGGGTAAATCTAGTAGTCGCATGAATGCTAAGGCGTTCCCCATGAATGACGCGCATAAACAATACCTAGTATATACGTATCATTAGTAAGGGTTTCTGGCTTATGGACGACGCACAGAACCGTGACGTGGAGACGATGCTCCAAAATAGCGGACCCTACAACCATGTAGGACAAACGCTAAGAAGAAGAAGAAAAAGAAGATTGATTAACTTGAATAAAAAATAATTTCGAAAAAAAATTGGAATTAATTTTCAAAATTTTTTTCCAACAATTTAATCACTTCATTGGATATTTGAAAACTTCATTATAATTGCATTTGTTGAAAAATTTGTAGATTTGTATCCTTCACATCAAAACATTTCATTGAATGGATGAAAGAAATGGAAAATTGTTGATTGGTTTAAAACAATTAAAAATTTTTTGCTAATTACTGTTGGAAGTAATTGTTCATTAAGGATATCCAACCGCATGAAAATTGCATTCCTTTCAAAGGATGTTTTGCTTATCCGCTTTGAATCATACCAATTAATTCTGGATTATGCAATAATTCCTGAATAAGGAATGTTTAGTTTTTCTCATTTATGGGAAAAAACATCAAACGTGACAAAAGTGAAAAAAGGTGAAAAATGAAAGTTTTTGAAATGAAAATTTTTTTTCGAAAAAACTAAACTTCTTTTTTGTGCATTATTATTGCTTCGTTCAATTAATCAGTTCGTCAAAATTGGTATGAGGAAAGAAAAAAACATGAATAAATTTTTTTGCATAAAAAGTCATCGTAATGAGTTTAATTTTATTTTTCTGTGTAAAAGCAAAACGTGAAAATATTGAAGAAAACGTGAAAAAACAAAAAATGAGAAACGTGAAAAACATCGTTTGTTTTTTTTTCTTGTAAACGCTGATGTTAATTGCGGTGGTAACAGTTATTTGAGATGAATGGAAAATTGTAAATCGTTTTTTGAATTTAAGGTTTTTTTTTGAATGGAATTAATTAAGCTTTTTTAATTGAGTGTTAATTGAAAACCCAAGTAAATTTTTTTGATTGATGAAGTATTGAAGGAATGATGCGCAATGTATTGTCGATAACTGCTCAGAATAATCCTAAAATTTACAGCAATAAATTGTTTTTTTTTTTTAACAAAATTATTAATTTTTTGAAAATATCAAAATTTAAATATAAGCTTAAGGAAGAAAACAATAACAATGAAATGAATTTCCCGTGGGAAAATGAAATTCCATTGGTATACACCTGTTTAGATTTTTAATCTAATTCGAGAAATCTGTCTTCAAAAAATATTTCAGGTTACTAGAAGCGACACCTGGGATATATTCGAATTTTAATGAATACTTGATGTGATGTATGTTACAGTAGGGATACGGTATGTGCTGCAGTTGTATTGGTAACATTATGAAACATCAAATCTTCTTTAGCCGGATTTCACTGATAGTTGTTGTTGTTCTTCTTCTTCTTAGCGTTTGTCCCACGTGGTTGTAGAGCGTCGTCTCCACGTCACAGTTCTGTGCTTGGTTCGTAAGCTTGAAACTCTTGCTCATCATGATTCGCATATAATACCAGGTCGGCATACGCCCTAGCATTCATGCGACTGCGATTAGTTTTACCCGACCGACCCGTCGCCAAGGTCTGTCGTCGGGAACCGACCGCTTACCATCGATACAAATATTAAACTTGAAATATGCAATTGTTGAACTTGCCAATTTTTACTAAAATTACGAAAAAAGTAAATTGAAGTGAAGTCAAAATTGTTATCAAATTAATAGGGAAGTGTGTACGTGTGTTTTTTTTTTAATTTCCCGTGGGAAAATTAAAACTTTGGAAATGAGATTGGCAAAAATAAAACTTTTCGGAAAATTTAAATTAAACAACGAAATTGCCAAGATTTGTTTGATTATTGCCATTGCTATTGAATAATAATAGTTAAGCAAAAAAAATACGCAATGATTTTTAGGCTCAAATTCATTTTCAGCATGGTTAATGATTGTTTTAATTTGATTAATTGAAAATTGACTTAATTTGAAATTGATAAACTTTAATAATTACCAAAGAAATCAATACTGCCCTTCATTACAATAATACATTAATTAAATTCTCAGTTTTTCTTTATAAATCACTTTCCTGCAAATACCATCATAATTCAGACATTTTTTTGCAAGAATACTCATTGATGAAGCAAGATTTTTTAGATACCTAAAAAAATTATAGTTAGTTATCTTAATTATACATGAATGAATGCTATAAGTGATGGAAAGAAATTTGATTAATTCAAGTCTACTAGTAAATAGTAAACTAATAAAATAAAAAAAGAAAGTAACTTCAATTTTGTAAAAATTTTAAGTCTGAAACATTTTAAAAGAAAATATTCGTAACAACTCGACTTAAATTAATTTCCTCCATCTTTTGGGACGTATTGTTGCATTGTGTCAACTTTTGCTTGGCCACAGACCGTACCTACAAGATGATTGCTAAATTGAAAACCGTGGTTTTGCAGGAGCTAAAGACTTTATAGATATAGAGACGCTGTAAGTAGAAGTATTAGGAAAATAAAGGAAAGTATAGGAGTGGAAAGGAGGAGAAGTGACTGAGGATGCCAAATAAAATGTAAATGATTGGTTTAGGGGTGGAGTAGATAGTGTTTGCGGAGAAAAAAAACAACTTTTTTACAGTGTGTATTTGTTATGGGAGTTCAGTTGTGTAAGGTTAATCTGTCGGAGACGCAAGGGAGTAGGCAGGAGCGGGAAATTTTCGATAAACTGATTCGCGCGAAGCAGTTAGAGTTTACTGTGATCCAGTAATCCGGGCTGAAGGTCACAGTCCCATAAATGTGTCCTGATAGGTTCTCAACTGTTGTTCGGGAGATGTTTGCTCCCTTTTCATCTGTTATGCTCATTTTTGTAGGCTTATGATTATACAATAAATTCGGACGTAGAAATGACAATCGGAAGTATTTTGACGACCGAGGCTATCCAGGAGGATCAGTTGATGCAGGTAAATTGGCTTAATTCAAGACTGAGCGAGTTCTTAGTTCTCTTATCCATCAATTATAGATTAGCTTGGTAGGAAGATAATGATACCTCTGAGATTGAGCTTGGTTTTTTTCCTTCAGCTACGAAATCTTTTTGCTCTGCATGACGTGAAGTATTGCTTTTCGTCATTGTTTTGTTTGCTAAAAATAACTTGTAGATCTGATGGTTCATGATTCAAGGTGTTAATTAACCTGATGGAAATCTAACCAGTAATTGTCTTTATCATTTTTGGTTTTCTTTTTACATTTTTTTTTTTTCAAATTTTGGATAGCTCATCAGTACTGGGCACCATATTCGCATGACTATCGTCCGTTTGATTCGAAATTAATCGATAAAATTTATGAAAATGAATTATCACGTAGTCCTTTCATGCAGAAAAAAGTCGCTGTGCTGGAATTCAGGTTCTTTTCATTTTTATTTGTACGATGACTTTTTTTACTGTAAGAAATATTCGGTTCCCGCAAGTTTCTTAAAAAAAACGGGCATTTAAACATTGCGTTTGCGAAAGCATTAGAAGTTTTTTTATATTTTTCTTATAATTCCGTCATACTCTTCAGCCCTTTTTTAAGAAAGCTTTTTCTTTTCGTTCTATAGTTTGCTTTGGTTACGATTTCTGTGTTTACTGGTTATATTGAACTGTTGATACAAGCCGTGAATTTCAGCCAGTATCTCGAGCGATATCTCTGGCCGAACTTTGTCGCAGAAAAGGCCAATAACAGTTATGTGATGTCTGTCGTAATCATGCTTAATGCAAAATTTCGAGAAAGGATTCCAGTTTGGGGTGTAAGTTTCTTTTTTTTCTTTATTTGAGGACTTTGATTATCATTTGTTTTGGAGTCATATTACTTGAAAGTTCGGGTGTGTGTCAGATCATTGAAAGTTTTATTTCTGAGTTATACAATTTCTTGCAATCACATATTTAATAATCTCTAACAGAGGATCTTTCTGTAAGAATTTCCAACACTTCTAATGGAGTAAGTCAGTTTGATAGACACATTTCCTAACATCACATGTTATGTTTCTATATGTTATATTCCAGTGCATCATTGATCGTTCAGCTCAGTTTCCCGTTTTCTTTCGAAGAATATTGCACCTTGTATTGGACAGTGAACAAGTGACATTGTTGGAACGTTCTGCAATCATTACATTTCTGGTCAATTGTTTTAATTCAGTGGTAATTATTTCTTTTCATTTTGTTTATAACTAAACTTTGTAACAGTTTGATAACTTTTATCTTAAATGAAATATTTGGTTTTCGCAACAAGAATATTTTGTGCTTAAAGATCTTAAAGACGAAGAAAAATTAATTGCTCCATTTTCAGTTATAAATGATAATTTTTTAATCAGTGGCTATAAATGATTCGAGGTTGCAGGAAGTGGATTTGGTGAGAGAGGAAGTGATGAAAATAGTTGCACTTACTATGTGGTCCAATTTGCTTCCAGTAGGTTTCTAATCTTCACTCTTTTTTACTCTTTCCATTAGTTTTTATGGAAATTTAAATGGATTTGTTATTGTTAATGTTACGAAACTAAATCGCGGTATTTAGATCCAAAGAGAAGATCTTTTCCAAATGAATTCAAAACTGCGGAAGCTATGGAACAAATTTGAAACAAAGGCGGCCTCAATAACAGATCAAGAAAAGGAAATATTAGCTTTTGAACGTACTTTTATGTGGAATTTGTTGCAAATCTTCAAGCAAACGCTGACAGATGTTGATGATGAAACTAATGGTTATTTTATGTTTTGTTTTTGAAATTTAGCTTCATGATACTTTCATCTTATTAAATTATTTAATATTTTCCATTTTTTCTTTCTTGTATTGTTTTCTTCAATTCTTGAATTTTTCAAGATGTTGGTATTGATGGGATACATTTTTTGGAGCATTGCTTGCAGCTATTTATCGATTTGGAGTCTTTTTTGACTACAAGGTAAGTCATTTCAGTTGTGAAATGCTGCCATTCTCTTAGTATCACATTTAAATATCACCTAAGCAGTACATTAAGCGGTAAATTTTGAAAGTTATGTGGGGAATATCATTTCGGCTTCTTATGAATTAATTTGGTCGCGATTAAAGAGAATAGAAAATATATTGGAGTTATTACTGTATTGTACGTGAAATATTGGATAATTTTTTAAACATAAATCCTTTTCCATATCGTAATACACCTTAGTGTTATTCCACAAAGTGGTAATTTCACACTTTTAGGATAGGATTTTAGGCTGACAACTAATCATTATCAAAACAATTGATTGGGCTTTGGTTTTAGTTTTTGTTCATGACTTTAGTCCTCAGGAAAAGCAACTAATGTATTGCATGATCCAGTGATTAAAATGAGTTACACTTGTTCGGAAGCAGCTCTTCCCAATTTTGAAAATTTTATCTCATATTTAACTATTTTTTATCTTTTAGGCGTTTTTTTAATGCTATATTGCATGCAAGTAATGTATTGGTAAACTGTACACTATCTTCGTTGATAAAAGCAGAAGTTGGAGGGTTATTTTGTCAGCTTGTCACAATGCTGAAGTTTTACTCACGTTTTGAAATTGATGATGTCACTGGAGAGCCTCTGACGCATAACGAAGTACGTCATTGTTTTTGTTGTTTACAAAATTTCTTTTTGTTTACTTAAATCTTCCATTTTTGCGTTTGTTTGTTTTTTAATACTAGAACTGATATTTCAGATGTCTGAAATGCACTATGCACATGTTATTAAACTACAGAAAGCCGCCTTCAAATATTTCAGGTGTTTTAGATACTTTATTGGATTAGTGTTATTTGATACAAATAGTTCCCAAAACATAGGACATATTGTTGAGTTTGCCAAAAATGCATTTTATTTTTTATTATGCATCATTAACCTTTTGAATGTGAATGTGCAATTACAGTTATATAGAATATTTAGTGACGTATCTATTGGGCAAATTGAGCTAAATGTGTAAATTCATTAGTTATTGCAATCCTTTGAAACCTTTTAATTTATTAGAATTATTACTATTTAATTTATCTTTTTACATTTCAGGGAAAGCATGCCCGATTTTTATTTGTTAAATGTCAGTGCTGTTGATACAAGAAAAGCTTTGGTAAAGCAGTTTTCTTCTATGAGGTATATTTTTAATTGTGCCATCGGAAGATCTCTATTGAAACAGAGAAAGTTTGAACTTAATGTGTTTATTTTGAATTTTGAAATTATAGTACGATTTTTTTGAATTTTTTCAACTCATCATTTAAAAGTTTTTTTCAACGGCATAATAAGTTTTCATCTTTTCAGTGAATCGGAACTGTATAAATTTGCAGAATATCTGCATTTGGTACCTTCACAAGAATCCAATTCCGATATTACATCGAGTTACAAAGAGGATTATCTTATTGAAATGATTGTAAGTATTACGAAAATATTTCTAGAATTTATGACGTAATAAACAAGGCAAATGATGTAGATAAAACCGATTGCTGAATATTGCGGGAAAGAGGAGGTTGTTGTTAAAACCAAGTACTGAATATCGGGCGAAAGAGGTTGTTGATAAAACCGAGTACTGAACATTGGGGGAAAGAGGAGGTTGGAGGGACGCAAGCTGTCGAGGAAAATAGAAAGTTACTGTGCCATGTAAATGAATCTCGTATTATTATGAAGGGATTGCATATGTTTGGGAAATATTTTTTTGTATTGAATGTCGGAGGGTCGAGGTTTTGTTGTAGCATTGATCGTGTGTTCTTGAGTTCAAGCTTGGGTAATTAAATCTTTATTGATGCAAGAGACGAATTACAAAAATTGCGATTAATTAACGTAAAAGAGAAAAAAAATGGTGAGAATAATGTCATAATAATGTCGGTGAGATAATGCAATCTTATGATGATTGGGGAGCGTATAATTAACCATTGGAAGGGTTGAGAGCAACTCTGGGCTGTTAGGGACGTAAGGAAAGTACAGGAAAAAAACGACAGTATTAGCAATATAGGATTAAATGGATATTCGTTTAGAAAGCGGATCGTGTGGTAATAGATGGGCACTACTTTTAGACATTAAACAAAGGACATTTGAGAGATCACAGATTAAATATCTAAGTAGTCACAATTTAAGCTTATGAACTAATCCTTTGTTTGATTCATGTTTCGCGACGGCATACAGTGCTGTCAAATGTCTAGATCAAAATATCGGCGCTTGATCGATTCTTTAGTAAATAATGAACAAAGTACCGCACTATGATATGAGTCTCTCCCATTACCTTTGTTATGGTAATAGTGAGATAAAACAATTTAAACTCCAATGTTATCAACCATTACTACACACATAAAAATTTTTTGAATATTTGCTTTGGGTTTTCCCGACAATAAATATTTCAGCGAAGTTTAATAATATTGATAACTTTGTTGCTATGCCCTTTTTCCATCAGAATGATCAAAGTAACTTTAGGTTGAGTATTTTATGTTTAATTTTATTGTAAATGCGGAAATGTGTTTGCTGACGGACCTTTTTTTTTTTAATTTTCAGACATCACGTTGTGAAAGACGCATCAATCAGTTGCAGCAGCTGAATGAACAACCGCTTTATCCAACCGAAAAAGTTATTTGGGATGAAAATCTTGTCCCGTACGATCAATATAATGGTGAAGGTAAATTTACTTTTAACTCTTTGTCTGCCGAAGAATCGAAAAGTCGAATTTTTCAATTCGTTCCGAATTTATATTGATCACGTGGAAGCAAATTCTTAATACCTGCTCGATTTTCCTTTATGCTATAAGAAGTTGATTTAAACATCAAATGATTTTTAATTGTTTATTCTTGTTTTAAGTCGGGATTTCCACTAATCCTTATTATTTTAGGTGCGCTTGCACTGAATAAATTAAATATTCAGTTCTTAACATTCCACGATTATTTACTTCGCAATTTCAATCTTTTTCAAATGGAATCAACATGTAGGTCGTTTTGCTAATTTTGTTCATAGCTAAATGTTTGCACCTCTCCAGTTTTCGACACTCACTAGATCAAATTTTGTAGCAATTTCGACAGCAAAAAGTCGCAGTTGTAGCGCTATCAAATGCGGAAATAAAAGTTTGATGACACATTAAACCCAGTAATTTGCATTTTTAATAGCACTTTGTTGACCACGAAGAATGATAAGATATTGAATCTAGAACAACACCTCAATTTCAACATGTTTTTTCCATCAAATTTTGAATAATAATGTTCAGATGAAATTCGTCAGGATATCGAAGATGCCGTATTCCGTTTGAAGCCATGGGCACATGAATCTAATCCAAATGAAGCTGTTTGGGGTGGATGGGCACGAATGGCTTTGGCATTAGCCGAGTTTCAGGTTTTTGTGAAATTTCTTGAATTCAAAAAACTTGAAATTTTCGTTATAGTATGTTATTTTGCTTTCGCGATTAGTCTTCTATTTCATAATTCCAGATTGTCGAGGTTGGTAAACCCCTTATTGGTGAAAAAAGCCCATCAGTTGTTAAAGCAGATTTGACGGTCAATTTGCCAAAACGAACAGATATTCGTGCGGAATGGGAAGGTTGACAATTTTTGTGGCTCTTTTTATAGTTGTGCAATGAGAAAATTGTACTGAGTGCCTTTGTTGGTCTTAGTATTCTGTAGTTGAATTTTTTTCTAAACATTCTGCTCTCTTGACTAATGTTGACCAAGACCATATGCAATTTCTGCATGTTGACGGATTAAGCGGAGCTACATGTATGCCTAATCTGAAAATCTATATAAATGTAAATGCATATTTATATTTATATACATTTATATATATCCTGGTTCAAAGAAAAGCAAGCTTGAAATTTATAAACAATTTGCTATTTAAGTGGTAGAATTCAAGTTTTTACGGGCAATGGTACTCATTGATAACAGAAATCATTCGAGATTGTGTCCTTATTTCATTTTTTAGAGTTACTTTCCAAAGAAACATCTACTTTGGCTCGTTTTTAGGCCTTCGAAAGCACGATGTTTGCTTTTTGATATGTTGTCGACCAAAAGCTCCAGTCGGCACGAAATATAACATTGCGAAATCGTTCAAAGACCAGATTGATATTACAGCGGTGCGTGGATGTGAAATCGAAGGCATGCTTGATTCCGAAGGAAAAGTTATTGAGGAATATGGTATTGATTTTAACTGATTCTTCTGCTGTTTTTCTTCTCGAATTGAGGAATGATCTGAATTCATGATTTTTTCCGTCAAACACTTCTTGAAGTAAAGCTGCCACGTATCTCTTTCTTTATTAAACGAGAAACTTGGATATTCAGTTGCTAACTTCAGAGCAGCTTCGCATTATCGGTTTAGATCTCATCCTTAATAAATTTTGGATCTCTATAACCATAAACTTTATTTCAGATCTTTAAAAGATTAGAAAAAAGTAGTGAGATAATTATTTTCAGCTGCGTATGAGAAAAAGACAGTATTGGAAGGACTTACGAGGAAGTATCGTGTATGGCTTGATGAAAATCAGTATCGCCTGGATACTGAAGGACAGGAAGATGCGATAGATGTGCGTTTTGAATTCAGTAAAAATAATGAATTCTATATGCTAGAATCTGAATAATTTTTTGATCAGTTTATTGGACTATTGCGAGAGCATCATGTATTCATTTCAGAATATCTATTACTCCTTCAATTTACTCATTCGTCGTGATCCAAAAACAAATAATTTCAAAGCGGTGCTTGCTACAATTCGGCAATTATTGAATACGGAATTCGTAGTGCCGGATTGGTTACATGATCTTATTCTTGGTTACGGTGAACCTAATGCGGCTCATTACAAATCGTATTTTTTTTTAAATAATCTCCATCATAAATTATGTCTCTATGTATGGAAAATTAGCGGTAAAAATGAATGTGTTTAGAATGAATACTGCGGTATCTACAGTGGATTTTTGCGATACCTTTTTGTCTTACAAGCATTTGATATCATCATTTTCAAACACGAAGATTGTACTGAAAGCGACGAGTGATGAAAATCTCGTTCCACCTTTCAGGTTTGCTTTTCATAGTTCTGGAAATGATTTAGAAATGGACAAATTTTGGAGCGCTGATTTAGCTTTTGGTAGAGATGGTTTAAGGTAGATTTAATCTGCGAAGTTTGACATCAGTATCAAGTTTTCTTCCTGAAGCTGTTTACCAAAGTTTGGTTTTTAGATTGACCTTCAAAGAACTAGAACCACAACATGACGTCGAACCATCTGTTCGAGATACTTCGATTATTGTGGAACCACATGTGATACCTTCTCGTGGACCTTATCCTCATGTAGAGCCGCGTAAAAATACTATTCAGTTTACTCCAGCTCAGGTAATTTTCTTAAACATCGTAATTTTGAGCGCTATTGCAGTCACAAATTTCTCTTTTGTCGTTTGTAACTTTTTTATTCAGGTAGAAGCAATCAAGGCAGGCATGCAACCTGGTTTAACAATGGTTGTTGGTCCTCCAGGTACGGGTAAAACAGATGTGGCAGTTCAAATCATTTCTAATATATATCATAATTGGCCTGAACAGAGGACGCTGATTGTGACACATTCTAACCAAGCTCTTAATCAGCTATTCGAGAAAATTATTCAATTGGACGTTGATGAACGTCATTTGCTTCGATTAGGTGTGTTTTGCTCACGATTTTCTGTCATTTATTTTTTGAGTCATTGCATTCTTAGTTTATAAAAACACAAATTGCTAAAGATCAAGGTTGACGTTCACATGCATTTCATCAGTTCATATTTGTGATCTGAATCGACAGATCGATCGGGCATCTTCCACGATGACTAGTCCTTGCATTCGAATTCGTTTATAGCTATATCCATTATGACTCATTTTCTCATAATGTTCGATATCTAATTATTACCCATTTTAGGTCACGGTGAGGAGGCTTTAGAAACGGAAAAAGACTTTAGTAGATATGGTCGTGTAAATTACGTGCTGCAGAAACGGCTTGATTTATTGAAAGAGGTGAATATTCTTATTTAATGCTCAGGTGGTCCGGCAAAAATGTCGGCTTTAGAATTCAATAGTTATGTTTTCTTGAAATTTGCTTATTAAACAGTAAGATTTTCTTCCAAATGAATGCTTTATAACGGCAGGTTGAAAAGTTGCAAGAAGCACTCGATGTTCAAGGTGATGTTTCATACACCTGCGAAACTGCTGGATATTTTTTTCATCAGGTCTTTATTTCAATGTTTTGGAATTCTTCTAGTTCTTTTTTTACGAGTAATTTCTTTATAATAAGTATTCTCTGATTATGAATTTTTTGAGTTCCTTAAATTTTGATGATTGATATCGCGCTGTGTGAAATATATATTTCGTCACGTTGATGCTTATCACTCAGGTATTCGCACGTTGGGAGAAATTTGAAAGTGATGTTGCTCAATCAAAAGCTAATCCAAATCCGAGTGTGAAAGCTATCGCCGATCATTTTCCTTTTACGAGATATTTTGCTGATGTCCCACCACCGCTGTTTAAGGTCAAAAATATTTTCCCTTTTTTAAGCAGCTAATACATTTTGCACAATTTTCACAATACGCTTTCTCTCATGATAAATGGAATATGCTGAAATGTTTCACGCTATTTATAGTTTAATTTCTCTCATTAATATGTTTCCTGCTTAATTATCAAGTGTTTTTGTTTTGTTTTTTTGAACTCGAAGCTTTTAGAGTGTTTCTTTTGATGAAGACTGGGAAATTGCTCAGGGTTGTTGGCGGTATATTCGTGGTATTTTTACCCAGCTGGAGGAATTTAGGTCTTTCGAGTTGCTTCGTTCAGGCAGAGACCGTACGGATTATCTTTTGGTAAATTTTGAGATGACATCTTAGTTTATGTTTCTTAATTTCATATTATAATGTTTGTATTACTGAATATATCTTTCTATGTTTTAAATTTTTAGGTGAAAGAAGCTAAAATTATTGCTATGACTTGCACTCATGCAGCTCTACGACGAAAGGATTTAGTAGAACTTGGATTTAGATATGACACTATTTTGATGGAAGAAGCTGCTCAAATCCTTGAAGTTGAAACATTTATTCCACTTCTGCTGCAGGTAACTGAAAATATATTTCAGTATATAAAAAATTTATCAAAATTTATTCTGCTTTGTCTGTTGCAGTAAAATAATGCGGATTTTCAGAATCCGCAAGATGGTAGGAGTAGGTTGAAACGATGGATCATGATTGGTGATCATCATCAGCTACCACCGGTTGTGCAAAACATTGCTTTTCAAAAATATTCTAACATGGAACAAAGTCTTTTTACGAGATTTGTTCGACTTGGTGTTCCACAAATTTTGCTCGATCAGCAAGGTCGCGCTAGAGCTGAGTATGTTGTAGACCCTTATTTTTGCAATTTTCAGTTCCTACTGGAATTGTCAATTTCACAAACATTAATCCTAAACGAGATAAGTTTCAGAATAGCAGATCTTTACAATTGGCGGTATGAGCAATTGGTCAACTTGCCGCATACTGAAGTTCTTTCAGAATTTCAACGTGCAAATTCTGGATTTGCATTTAATTATCAGCTGATCAATGTTCCAGACTTCAATGGTGTTGGTGAAACTACTCCAAGTCCTTACTTTTATCAGGTCTATTATTTTTCTCAATTTTCTGATTCTGTATGGATTTGATGATCAGTTAAAATGCAGTTTGTTTTAGAATCTCGGAGAAGCAGAATATGCTGTAGCACTATTCACCTATATGCGTATTTTGGGTTATCCTGCAGAAAAAATATCAATCATAACTACCTACAATGGACAGGCATCATTGATACGTGATGTTGTGCAGACACGATGCGCTGGAAATCCGTTAATTGGAGTGCCACACAAGGTTTTTTTTTATTGCAGTTTCAAAATAGAGGATTTTCGGATGTTGTTTCCTTTATGTAATAAATTTTTTTGTTTAATTTTATGAAATTTTAGTTTTATATCCTAATGAAAATATGTGGTTCTCATATATATATATAAATAACATGTTTATTTCTTTTTTCAGATTTCAACTGTTGACAAATATCAGGGACAGCAAAACGATTACATTATTCTTTCACTTGTAAGAACGAGAAACATAGGTCACATAAGGTTGGTGGCATGATCTTCATCATTGACTTCACCTGCCCCTGATTTACATACAAAAAATGGGAAGTTTTCATGTTTTCGAATTAATAATCAGTTTGAACTTTTTAATTTCAGAGATGTTCGTCGATTGATTGTAGCTCTTTCTCGAGCACGTTTAGGTCTTTATGTATTGGGAAGAGTCAGTTTGTTTCAAAATTGTATTGAGCTTGCAACTGCATTTGAGCGAGTAAGACTTTCTATTGCAAAGATGATAAATTACTTTTATGATTGTTGTCGAATTGTAAATTTTTATTTTTTGTAGTCTTTATTCTAATAATACCATCTAAAATATTGTCTTTTCAGTTGTGCAAATACCCACAAAAATTGATGATAAATCCTCATGAAACATACTTAATGTGTCGAAAGGTATCTTTTCATATTGATTCTTTCGAGTTAATTTGTTTTTTCATTTTCAGAATTCTGAATTAATCAATATTTTTTCCTTGCACTTTTTCAGATCAGTTTTGAATTAAATACTGCCAATTTTTTAATTTATTTCCTTTCAATAATACAAAAACTGGTGATCTGTTTCAGAATGGTGAGCCTCCGGCATCCCGACCAATCCAGATCCATGATACAGTTCACATGAGTACGTTCGTTCACCAATTCTACTTGAGTAATATGGAACAGATGAAGGAAAGTTATAAGGATCATATGAAGGATTATTTCAATGCACGCCAGGTAAATTTTTTTTTCTAAATGATAATGTGACTTATAAACCCGATGTAGACCACTTTTGGAAATTGGAAGTAACGAGTCATCGGATGCGCATGACGACGAACAAGCAATTGACCGATTTAAACAAGGCATCACGAAACACAACGGAAGATACCAGATTTGTTGGCCATGAAAGGAGCTGCACGTCAAATTGAAAAACGAAACTCAACTAAAGCAGAAACACATAGTGATGATCAAAACAAATCCCAATTCGAATAAAGATATCGATTCCGAAAATGCAAAATTCCAATACATTTTCGACACATTAAGAAACAAGTTCAAACAACAAATAAGCGAACTATCTCAACGAAGTTGTCAAAATCGTAATACTAATTGAGTGGCTGTTACGTAGTAATCCAATTCTGGCAGCTAGGTTGGTACTACAAAATAATGATGTAATAGCAAGACATATAAATGGACATATGGATTTCACTGTACTAAAACAAGGAATTTACAAAAATACCTGTATTGCCGGTTGAGATTTCTTTGAATATCTCTTCATCTTCCTTTTTCGAAAGGCGAGTGTTCGTTTGCTGAGGAATCCGCTCCACTTGTCATTCGTTGTTTCCAGCTCGAATTTGATTTTCTCCTCGATCAGTCTTGCTTCATACTGCTGTTGCAGTTCTTCCTTGGGTGCTTGGATTATGGGCTTTAATTCTAATTGTTTGGCTTCTTCAAGAAGTCGAATCAGTTTTTCTTTTGCCAGTAAGGCGTTTTCAATTATGATATCGGCCATTCCCGGCTCTTGGCACCAAATTGATGCAAGATTCTTCTTTCGGCAACAAATGAAGTTCTGTTTTCTTCTTTTATTTAAAGGAAGCTCGTTTCTTTCCTTTTTTGAAAGAGATACAATAATCCAAGCAGTTGAATTCGAGGTTGGTGAAATTGCAAAACTGTCGCGTCTTTACTGGTCGATCGATCATTTTTGTGTTGCATTTGTTTAATTTTAATATGCTTGTAAAATTTTTTTTCTTTGACTTACGATGTTTTGATTTTATAATTATTCAATCCAATAGTTTTTTCAATAGTAGAACTACTTATTGAAAATCTCTTCCAAAAATAAAAATTGTTCAGCAGCTTCAATTTTAGGCTGCAATTAATGCCCAGTTAGAAGCTGAAGCGGCTGAGAAAGCTGCGGATGAAGCAAAAACTGAAGAAGAAAAAGGAATACCAGAGCCGGTCGCAACAGAAGCAGAGGAAGGTGACATTACTTTCGAAAGTATGGATTTCGAGAGACAAGATCCAGAAAAGCTGGGAAAGTAAGAAATATAGTTGCAACAATTTTTGTGTTATTCAAAGGATCTCTGTACAATAGCTGTTGTTTGAAGAGGGAAGAGAGTTACAATTTTTTTGTGGTGGATTTTTTATTTAATTATATCTTTTACTTTTGTTGAAATTTGGCTTGAAAATTTCAATTTTTGCTGTGATTATTGCTAGATTGTTTGTTTTCATGTTATCATGCTGACAATTTTCCAAGCGTTGTTAAACTTCTGAAAATATGGATCAGAAGCCAGTTTGTTGGGGATATCTTAATTCTTACTACCAAGCCGTATTTTAAATTGCGTATCTTTGAGCTATGACGACAACGTTTGGTGCCTAACATCGATACGTGATCTGTAACTCTCATTATGTTTGTGCTGTTTGAAATCTGAAAATATTTAATATGGTGGTAAAAATTTCTCACATTAATTTTATGGGAAAAGTACCGGTAATGATTTTTTTCTTCGACCTATGAGCAAGTATGGTGTTCCTGTTCAACAGGAATTCGAGGTAGAAATGGTTGTTGCTGGCATGTAACGAATAGTCAGCATTTTTTAGTACACAAAACAAATCAACCACAAAGGTTGGAAGAACTTTGAAAAAAAATTAAATTTAAAGAATGAAAAATTTTGCAACCTCAAAATTTCTCATATGAATCTAGTTTAAATTAATTGTTTCGTAAGTGTGAAAACAATAATGTTCTTCTATTTTTTTTTTGTTTCCAAGGTCATTTTCCTTGGTGCATGTGTTATGAATATTCAACCGGACCGTTGTGCTTCGTACGGGTTCAAGGACGAATATTCTCCTGTGGGCCTAATTTCGAATTCATCAGTTAAACTAGGATGAACGAATTTTTAAATATTCACAAAATGGTGCGAGAAAATTGTGTTCAATTAGTCGCTTTTGTATTGATGTCATTAATCACCTTTTAATACAAAAATTTTTAATTCAAGAAGGTTTGTATAGCTTGGAAGGAGTTTTTTTTTTTAATTGTAAAGCCGAGATAATCGACGGAAAACATTTATTCATTTGACAAAATTTCGTAGTGATTAACAAAAAAAAACTTATGAAAAGCCTGGAATATCATGCATAATATCAGAAATATGGAATGTTTTCTTTTGATTTAATTTATTGTTCGAAGGAAATTTCTGCGAATTTTTCGGCTCCAATAGGAATTCTGTATGGTAGTTTGATTGTTTAGTTAAATCAATGTTATTGGATGAATTTGG
Source organism: Madathamugadia hiepei (assembly GCA_013365335.1). Classification (NCBI taxonomy): domain Eukaryota; kingdom Metazoa; phylum Nematoda; class Chromadorea; order Rhabditida; family Onchocercidae; genus Madathamugadia; species Madathamugadia hiepei. Next base: position 45,657 of record JABVXS010000158.1, read on the forward strand.
AATAATTTCGCATTCATCGCAATTGTTATTAGCATTCTGCACGAATTGTTGGCAGAATTTTGCATTAATTGTTCCTTTAAGGTGTGATACGGTAGAATGTGATAAGGTAGAGTGGGATACGGTAGGGTGTGATACGGTAGCTGACGAATGTAGTAATGCCTGTGTGTTGGAAGTATTTTTCATGGAACATAAACGTTCATGGCGTAGTTTACCGGAATAATTATACAGTACCCGATTACAGTAGAAACATTTAAAGCGTTTAATGGCTGAATGATAGTAGCTGAAATGGCAATCTAAATCATATGCTGAGCTAAAACGACTTGTACATAATGCACATTCGTGTGGTTTGTCATGGATTTTTGCATGTCCTGAAATTATTCATAATTAAATTTATGAAATTAATTTTAATTAAATTTGCAAATAATTACAATTAATCATGATTAAAATGAAATTTTTATCTATGGCATTGTAGTGTAGACGTTTGTTTAGTTTCATTCCTATGCTAATTTAAGCAGGGTAAATGAACAAACATTTTAATTGAAAAAATTAAATTTATCTCAAATAAGTAATCATAAATAAATTGAAAATATTTATGATTTCAATGTGAAAATAACTTAATTATGCAAAATATTGTAATTAAATTAAATATATTTTATGATTTCATAGTTTAAACGCTTTAATTTCATTTTTATACTAATAAGCTAATTAATTATTATTACTAGGAAACAATCGAAATCTGGAATTATGTTAATTAACGAATTTAATTTTTTTTTTTTTTTTTGTGTTTCACACCAAATGAAATTTACAATGAAATATATATATATATATATTGTATATTTAAGACTCTTTGAAAATGAATGCCTTTTTTTTTAGCTTAATTTTTATGTCAATAAGCAAAAGCAGCAATGTAAATGAAACAATGAAATTAAGCATTTCAATTAATTGAAATGCTTAATTTGCAAGAATTATTGAATGAAGAAAAGGTAAACTTACTACTTAAAGCACTTTGTCCGGAGAGATGTTTATTGCAAATTGCGCAACGAAACAATTTCCCTTTGTGTTTTGCTAAATGTTCCTTGAAATTGTAAAATGTTTCGTATGTTCGACTGCATTCATTACATTCAAATAATCTTCGTTCAATATTTTTCTCATTCGAAAAATTGTTTGCTAAAAAAAAAAAAGTAAAAAATAAATAAAAATAATTTTAAAGGAAAATTTTTTTTAATGAAAATTTTTATTCAAAATTATAGTTAATTTCTTTCTTTTTTTTTTTGAATTTTAAATATTTGTTTAAAAAAATTGGCAATAAAAAATTGAAAAATTTTTTTTTTTATTTTAAAAATATTTTTTTTTAACAAATTTTTTATTGAAAAATTAAAAAAAATTTTTGTTTTTTTTTTTTGTTAACAAAATTGTTAAAAATTTTTTTCTTTCAAATTATTCTTCCTCTTCTTCTGTTAGCGTTTGTCCCACTGAGATGCTGGGTTCGCTAATATTCCGGACCATCATAGGTAGGCGACTAACTTTATCCGACCGGCCCGTCGCAAAGGTCCTATCGTGGGTGAGAACGCATCGGGGGATCGAAAACCCTTCTGTTGTTTCTCTTGATAGTAATAAAGGGTCAATGTAGATCAAAAGGTCAAAGGGATCATCAACAGAGCTCTGTTGAGAACCGAAAACGCTCACAAACTAATCAAAATTGCAGTACAAAGTAATAATAACAAAGTACAAAATAATTTGAAAGAAGTAGAAGTCAAAAGTCAGAGCGATTTCAAATTATTATCAATGATTTATTCAAATTATTAAGTTAATTTTTTTTTTTTTACATTTAGACATTTACCAAGAAAATTGCAATCAAAAATATTAAAAAAATAAATAAATTGTTTCAGCAAATTTTTTTTTGTTTGAAAAATTTATTAAAAAAAAAAATTTCGTTGAAATTGTTTGTTTTGTCAATCCAGAAATTCTTGGCACAAAAATATTACAGGAAATACCAACCGGAATGTTTCTTTTGTTCATGTCCATATAAACGTTTTTGCGAAACAAATATCCTGGAACATTTCAGGCATTCGTATTTACGATCAAAATGTGCAGTGATATGATCCTGAAATGTTTCAGGATTACGGTATACTTATATGCATCTATATCATTGTAATATTTGAAGTTTTTTTTTTAAATTTTAAATTTTAATATAAAAATTTTGAAAAGGGAAATGAAGAAAACCTGAAGATGTTTGCTGGATCCGTAAATCCGGCCACATATTGGACAGAAACCTTTAGGAAATGTAACATCATTACTGGTGAATAAATTCATCGGATATTGATTAGTGGTAATGGGAAATGATAATAGTGGCATGGGTGGTTCGGGATGATTTTGTATTGTTGAAAAGATTAAGTCATTCATTGGTTTTGTTAATTTCGAAATGTCAGAGGTCAATTGAAGCGGAATTGATGGAACATTCGCTGAAAGAATAGCATTTTAGCCTTTCATTACTTTTTGGCAAAAGCAATCCTCAATTTGAGAAATTTCTCTAACCATTAAATGCTCCAATCGTTTTATGTATTCATTTGTTTAGGTATTCAATTGTTTAGGCATTCAGTTATTGAAACATTATTCAATTGTTTGAGTGCTCAATTGCTTAAGTATTCAATTGTTGAAGTATTCAATTCTTGTCTAACTTCGTTATCCAACCATCTAGTTCACTATCGTTACTAAAAATTTCAATTGCTTCTTGTGTAAAATTTTTAATTAAAATATAATTTAAAAAAGTAATTTTTTTTCCAATCATTTTCACACTAATTAATCACCACCAGTGATACATTATTAAATCCTTCAATTAATCGTTAAATCGATACGATACGATACGATACAATGATATAGGTAGGAATGATTAAAACTGGTGGTGATTAATTAGTGTGAAAATGATTGGAAAAAAAATTACTTTTTTAAATTATA